>JAQFYE010006051.1:0-11221 GCA_034694305.1 Protaphorura glebata
TTAATTTGAATCTGGTCAATAGTGCTGCGTCTGAAAATATTGAGGAGACTTTAAATATTGGGCAAAATAATCAAACTATTGTTATATTTCCATATTATAAATCAATTAAAGAAATGACAAAAATAATATAAAATCGATAAATGTTTGAATGACTTAAAGCAGGTGGCAAAAAACATCAAACTTAATATAGCGTACACGATACCAAATTCAATGAAAACGTTCATAAAATGAAGTTTTGTAATGTGTAATTCATTTAAATTACTGATAAAATTGAATCAAGATGTTCATAAAATATTATTCTGTAATGTGTAATTTATTTAAGTTACTGATAAAATTATAAATACGATTGACTAATGTAAATGACTGAACGTAATGTAAATTAACCGTAACAGTACATCGTTGTGTGTGTGTGGCTTGACGGTTACGTAACGTCCCGCTCAAGGTTCGTATTTTCCCATAAAACGAGAAGAAATCAGCTGTTTTTGTAGTTCACATCGTCGTCCGCATTCAAGTGACAGAAATTGTAATGTAAACATTAATTTTCCAATGAATGGACACAATTTCTTTAAAAAGAGAACTGTCACGTTGTCAAATTCGTTGTCCGATTTCAAGGTAAATACTTTTTAACAAAAACCATGTCTGTCTTTGTTGTGATTGTTATAATTTGAATTTTAATATGAACGAATAATTCGTTAATTTTCATAGAAGCTTGAATTTAAGTGACGTTTTATTGTATCGACAATAGAACTGAACAAAACGCCTAGATTTAAAGGGTGAGTCTGTAAATTGATTTTAGATAATTATTTCTCTCTTGGGTATACAAATGTATAAATAAAATGTATTGAATCCAAACATTTGTTTTGCCATCAGCCTGATGCAAATTTTGAAACCGGTCGCCATGCAATAAATCAATTTGTAAACAAATGGACCACTGAGTATTGATTATTTGGAATTGAGAGGTCAACGATTCTTCTACTGCAGAAGAATTTTTTTAAAAAGCTAGGGAATTATTTTTTTAAGACGACCCAAGTCGGTGTCCAATTTTGGGGTCCGATTCCAAGTACAGAAAAAGCAATAAAAAAAAGGTGGGTGCTGCCTCAGTTTCAGAAAGTGAGAAGTCAGTAGAAGTCACCGTCACTTCTACTGACTTATCACAAAGTTCAACTCAAACTTATACGGTCACTCCACCGCCACCGCGACCGCCCTCGGTAGTAAGGAAAGCCGGAAATAAGATTACAATTTGGCAGGACTTTGGGGGTTTCCAACGTGAGCCGGTTTGTAAGTACTGCAACGCCAAAGTCAGCCCAAAGAGCTACCGCTTGAGGAAGCATTTAGAAAAATGTTCTGGGAAATTGTCATTGAACCGGCAACAATCTAAATCAAATAAACATGAATCAACGCCGATCTCGACAAAATCGCCGGCAGCAGGCCCCTCCACATCTCATCTACGCCAAGTTTTGGCCTAGAAAAAACCAGTGGTAAGAGGAAAACAGCAACAATGTCTGAATACGTCGACAGTATGACTCAAAAGAAGAAAGATGACTTTGATTTGGAACTGGGAAGAATGATATTTGAATGCAACTTACCGTTCCGGCTTGTGGAAAATCCCACTTTCAAATCATTTATTCGAAAACTGAAACCCGCATACACTTTGCCCTCCCACGATAAAGAAAGTCTACGAAGAAGCTCTTTCAGAAATGAAATCAAACGTTAATGGCAAAACCGTATCAATTCTTCAAGACGGGTGGGGTACTATGCAAAATTTACCAGTTGTGTCACACTGCATTAGTACGGGGAGTAGAACATTTGTACTCGAAGCCGTCGAAACAGGCACGTCATCCAAAACTGCAGACTACTGCTTAGAACTACTGAACAAGGCAAAGCTTAAAATCATTTACAATTTCAACTGCAAACCAATTGCATGTGTAACCGACAACTGCCACACCATGGAAGCAATGAGATCCAAAATAACAGACATGTATGTCTATGGTTGTCATTCACATTTGCTGAACCTGTTGGGCCAAAAGTTGACGCCAAACTATTTACTGGACAAAATCAGAGCAGTTCATTTAATCTTCAGAAATCATCACTTTGAAGGTTCCGCCTTGAAACTATTGAATGCAAATCGGTCATGTCCTGTCCTGAATCCTGTCCTTCCTAGAAACACAAGGTGGAACAGTCAATTAGATACATTCAGATGTTATCTTCAAGACAGGCTGAAATACATTGAAACTTCCAAAATGCCAAATTCGAACGTGACTGATGAAATACAAAACATACTTGAGAGTCGAGACATAGTGTTTGATCTCAAAGAAATTCTAAAAATTGTCGAACCGATTGCGTGTGCGTTGGACAAGGTTGGTGATTTTCATTATTTAACTTTTGCAAAGAAGAATATAATCGTATTTCTAGATTTGAATTAGTCCAGTAGAGACTTCCATCACGACGATCATTTTCTGTGTAGATTTGTAGATTTATTTTCTAATTAGTGCGCGAGCGACTACCATGGATATAAGAATTCTTCATCACCAGGACTACAGCTGACCACACATTAACTCTTTATTGATTTTCAGCTACAACGGGAGAAGTCATGCATTGCTGATGCGATACATGAATGGCTGAGTCTTGAAACAGAGATTAAGGACTATCTGTCTCAAAGTCGAACGAGGCAAGAAGCATTTGATAAATATTTCGACATGGCTCTGACAGACGTGGCTATTGGGGCTTAGATGTTTCACCCTACATATCGAGGTAATAAATTCAAACTAACTATTGCTTACAATTGGGTTGAACTGTTTTGGATTCTGGTTAACTGTGTTTTATTATTATTGCATTTTGCTTAGGTGTCAGCTTGTGTGGTGTAAGTAAATCACATATTTTTGAACGTGTTTTGAAATTTTCCTTGTCAATTCGCATCCTTCTACACTATTCATTTCTTCTAAAAAAACAAATTCGGAAGCGAACGTCAAACCAGCATGTTATACATTTATTTAAAAATGAACACATCCGTAAAACTTACCGTTCAATCCGCTTTGGAAACAAAAAAAAACTGAGTCTGGATTCAAATTTGTTCTCACAACCAGATACCAAGCACAACGTACTACTCATTGTCACGAATTAATTGTAAAACTGAAGAAATGAGGAATTTCATTTGGTGAGTGATTTTGATTCTGGAGTTCAAACGGTTCTCTTCTTGGCGGGACAGAAAGTATAACTGAGTGTTGAGAAGAAATTCTGGGCTCGCTCTGACGTTTTGAGTTAACGTTCTGTGATTGGCCACCCCAAAATTCAAATTAGCCAACCAGATTGCGTGGGCTTAGAGCACCCACTCACCTCCCAGAACCCGTCGTATCTCTTACATGTACATCAAGAATGTCGAATTACCCATAACCCAAGGTGTCTCATCTATAACCCCCCGGCGCAGCCGGTGGAGCCTATACCTTGGTCTTTGCAGGACAGGAATACGAGATTCAAACATGGATACACTACTAATATTTTCGCCCACTGTGAACAACTCTATCATCCAAATAATAATTTTATTGGCTATTCTTAACCTGAACTTGCATGAATGTCATTAATTTTCTTGCCGTTCGTTAATAAGCAGTAAGCTATTTTCACGATCCCAGAACCGCGCCCAGTACCCGGTATCGAACCAATCATCGACCAATTTCCTGATTTGCGCCACCGTCATTTTTGATGCCAAGTTCAACCCGACCCCATCCTGATAAGCTGTCATGAATGTCTTGAGAAGTTGAGTGCAGGACATCTATACAGAAAAACGATGACAACAGTTAGAACTAATAATGTTGAAACCATTCCTAACGGTGTCATAGAAGTTTTTTTTAATCATTCATTAAAAAGCAAATGGGGTATCTAGTTATTAAAAATATTGTTGACTCACACCTCTCTCGCATCTGCAGCCCTGAGCCTCAATGAAATCTTCCATATTCCCCGAAGGGACACCCAAACAAAGTGACTGGAGAGTCTCCACGACTTTAATTTGATTCCTTCAAGCATTCGACTCAAAACTGACCTTCAAGCCCTCCAAGTCATCAAAAACCAGTTTCTGAATATCCAAGGTCGAGTGGATCAAGGTTGTGACGAAAGGTCTCCAATATGGACCATCAGGATACAATCGTTTCAAAGGAGGGTACCGCTTTGCCATGCCAGTTGGGCCAAGAAACTCAAAATGATAGTTTACCAAAAAACTCGACGGTTTCTAAAAGCCCTAAATTTTCTGAATCCGAATCTGAATTTTTAAAAAAAGAATTCCATGCGAACATCCCGAAAACCGGGTTCAAAGTAAGACCTAGGAGCCAAACCCTTCTCTCTCAGTGAAGAACCATTGCAGAGGCCGCAGTATATATTGTCATGTGCCTTTTTTATCAAGGAAACAAGGGTTTTTCACTGAAGGACAAGGGTTTTTATGCGGGTTCAATGTAAGACCCACGAGCCTATAAGGACAAAGGAGCCCGAAGACATATAGCTATGGAAGCAGTCCAATTCTCGCCTTCTGTTTTTGACATATGAATTTCCTCCAAATTTGGGCCGAGACTTAGTAGTTGAACGTAAAAATTTTTAGTCGGAGTGAAATGATCACCAGTGCAACGAACACGTGAGTCCGCACTAATCTCAAGTCTTGTGAATTTTTGAAATGTGATCTGAGGCTGTCCAGCTGCAAACAAAAGTCCGTAGGTCCATGGACAAGGTAAGTTTGATAATTTTAAACATTCCAAATTTTGGAAAGACGCAAGACAGACTTCTCTGAAGTTTTCAATAGTGTACGATCCAGGAAGAACCCAGCCAAAATCCAATTCAACTCCTTGTAATAATTTGCCATGGGATGAAAGTAAGTTGAAGAGTTTAGTTTCCCACTCTGCTTCTGAAGTCCAAGTTCCAAATTTCAATTTAAAACGTCTGAATTCAAAGAAATGTTTTCCATTCATCAAAAAGTCTTTAACTTCCTCAGGGGTTTCGAATGAAAATTTTGAGCGGATCTTCATGTGTGGAATTATTTCTTCATTCCATAATTGGCAAACGTGTCGACATTTACTCAGATCATCCGTCCTGTTGTCGATCGACAAGACGATTGAGAGAGGAGAAACCCGTGATGAACCCTTTGACCGTGGTGGGCCATCTGTGGGCAGTGAAGGGAACGAGGTTCAGGATTAGAACTATGCCTAGACCTAATTTAGGCCCTATAGGTAAAGCTAGTTTGAGTAAGTCAACTACACCTAGACCTAAGTTAGGCCCTATAGTTAATTGATGTTACAGTTAGTCACCTATACTTACACCTAGACTTAAGCCTTTGTTGTAGTGTTACCTATACATAGACCTATATGTAAATGTATGGGGTTAAATTGTGTGGGGCAAAGTTTGGGGTAAAAATGTGTGTGGGGAAAAGTGTGGGGTAAACTGTATATAAGCGAGTGAGCTGAGCGCACTGATTAATTCACTTTCTTAGAGCCAGAGAAAACGTTAGTCCGTTTGTCAAGACCTAGACCTAGAGGTGAGACCTATACCTACACCTAGACCTACACCTAAGTTTTGTTATTGTTTGAGTCTTTGAGTGAATTCACATTTAAAAATATCTGGACACATTTACATTTGTTAATAGTTGTCTTCTTTTGAAGTCCGGTGTGTGGGTTGGAAATGATAACTTCCATCCATGCCTGTTAGTTTTGGAGAAAGTTGTGAAAAAAAATAAAAGTTGGAGAGGAAGGAAATTAGGTCACCCGGGTTGAGACGGTGTGGTTCAGTCGCGTAGACTGGGAAAAGATTGTGAAGACTTTAAACCCGTGTAAGAAGGAGAAGATCCGCAGAGACGGAAAAATCAATAGTATAATTGGCTAAGGGGAAATAAAGGAAGGAATCGGAGAATTCCCTAACAGTCCGCTCCAACCATTCTTCAGTCATAGTCCTGTCGTTTTCACTGGTCCCAGGGCTGTTGTCAATCTAAATAATTCAAAAATCAAATTAGACTAAATTGAAGACAACTAAATAAAATAGAAGTAAAATATTAGAATTCCATTAGTGTAAAACATACAGACAGACAGTAAAAAAATCGGCAAATCTCGCCCGAAACAATTTTTCTAACACAACCGATTTTCATACCGCTTGTTGGATAATTTCTATGAACTCTTAGAATAGAATAAAATGAGGTTTATTTCCGTGTCAAAGGAATAAGACATAATTATAAATCAATACAATTATTTCACGCCTACGACAGACATAGTTGTGAAAATAGGTGACGATCAATTTTGCGTAATACCAAAGGGCGGAGTCCTTGCGTGGTAGGACAACATGTTCAGGGTGTATGAAATTCATGATTTAAAACAAATGATTTAAATCACATTTTTTTTTATTTAAATCAGACTTTCTTAATTTAAATCTGATTTATATGGATTTATTAGGAGCGATATAAATCATGATTCTTTGAATTTAAATAATGATTTTTTTAATTTAAATCGTGAGATCTTTCATTAAAATCGTGATTTTCTTTATTTCAATAAATTGATTTAAATCAATTTACTTTTTTAAAGAAAAACATTGATTTAAATCAAAAGTTCATTTTTTAAAGAAATTTATTATACGTCATTTCTTGAAAAAAAAACAATTTTTGATTTAAATCAATGATTTTTAAAAAAAATATCAATTGAACTAAATCTGATTTGAATCAATCATTTAAATCAAATGATTGAAATCAAGGACAATGTTAAAGGCATTTCAAGAGAACCATTGTGATTGTGGCAAATTGACATATTCATTGAAAAGAAAAAGAAAAATAACCCACCACATGTTTATGGCCACCAGACCGGGATATATTACTTTCGAAACGTGAATTAAGTATATTTACAAATTACATAATTAATTTAATTACAATTACATGACGAGGTTTCAAGTAATTTATACATTTACAACTACAAACTGACAAGGAGAAAAGTTATGTTGTAAAAAAATTAAATTGTAATTGAAAGTTTAATTACAACAATTCAAATTGTACATTGTAAACACGACTGGATTTAATGGCAAAAATTTTATGCAAAGTGCAAATGTAAATTGTAATCACATAATTTTCAAATATTTCATTTGGCGTGAGTTCCGAGAGTAATTAATGTCCATTGCTACTAACGAGGGGAACTTCAGGGCGTGTATTTTTAGAAAAAATTGAAATTCATACCACTGATAGTTCATGTCAATCGACATCTTGTATTAAGGTCACTCGTCGCACATTTCAGGTTCAGGTCAGTAACACTGACCGAAGCTTGACCCCGCGTTGAATTCTGGCATTGGAAATCCCACGCCGTCTGTCGCCACTCGTCTTTCCCTTCCCTTCTCCCGTCCACACAACTCAACCCCACCACACCACCACGGCACATGCACAGTCAAACTAACACAATCAGTCTCGAATTCGACAAAGTGACAATTAATAAAAATCAATCGAACTTACTTTTCCAATTTTTATTGTCAATAATGAATTTCGGAATCTCTCCCGCCCTGAAAATTACAAAGCAAGTACAGAATGCCCAATTCTCGTATGGTGGGGTTGAGTTGGTGGACGGGAGAAGGGAAGGGAACGACGAGTAGCGACAGACGGCATAGGATTTATTTCCAATGCCAGAATTCAACGCGGGGTCAAGCTTCGGTCAGCGTCACTGACCTCAACCTGAAATGTGCGACGAGTGACCTTAATACAAGATGTTGTTGACATGAACTATCAGTGGTATGAATTTCAATTTTTTCTAAAAATACCCGCCCTGAAGTTCCCCTCGTAAGTAGTTGCGATTACCACCTGAGTAATTGACCTACGTATGGCAAGAATAAAGTATTTTCTTGCTAAACTTTACCGGTGATTGTAAATACTGAACGGCGAAATTGTTCTGAAATTGGAAATAGAAAAGGTGATTGAGATTTGCGAATGTACAAATCATTAAAAATTATTAATAAAATTACAGGGTAAAATATGCCAACAAACATTTTAATTGTTTGATAAATTAAAAACTTCCATACCGTGATTGCGAAGTAGCCAAAATGATTTGAATGAAGGAACGAACGAATGAGGTGTATGTCCACCCACTAGTAAAATTAGACTTCCGGTTAGACTTTTGGAAGTCTAACCGAACCGATCCGTTGTTAACCGAACCGATTCGGGTGTACAATATATTCCCATCTTACATACCAATTTCGCCACTACGTTATTAGTACGACGTGTACATTACCATAGAAGTACCCCCGGATGCATTATAGCCCGAATGGAACAAATGGTTGGCTACCCAAACCGGTTTGGGTGTACATGGTATTGACATAATGCATACGAATATCGCCATAATACTATTAGCACGACGTAATCTCGTCGTACTGATACCGTAGTGGCGAAATTGGTATGTAAGATGGAAATATATTGTACACCCGAACCGGTTCGGTTAGCCCCCGGGGTTCTATGTGGCAACAGCAAACTCGGGGGTAATTCTATGATAAGGTATACGTCTTACTGAGAACACACTTTGCGAAATTCATATGTAAAATCACAATACCTTGTACAACCGAACCGGTTCGGTTAGCCCACGGGGGATCTAATTTGGGGCTATAGCACACCCTGGGGTGCGTCTATGGTATGGGTTAGTTTGTGCTAGCGAAGGTACCAATGTTGTGTACATCCATTCCGTACCCGACCCGGTTGGAAATTGGGTGTCTCATAAGTACTTCCTCTTTCATAGGACGGGCTTCTTGCTAGTTCTCCATAAGGCTTGAATTTTACACAAAATTTTAATCTTTGTTTTTGAAGAATCAATACAACTTTTTTTAAAAATTTCAAAAACTCCCCCGAGGGAATATATTCAAGAGTGTTGAGAAAACATTTGAGCGAAATTGGATCAAAAATAACGCCACAATAGGTGGGCGATTGAGGTCAACTTTTTGCACTTTCCGCCATCTATTTACCCCCAAACCCGGGGTAAAATATGTTTTTAAAAATATATTTGGACTACTATTCCCACCCGGAATAACTACTCAAAGTTTTATTTCAAATCTCGGACCCCCACCCTACCTATTTCTCAACTATGACACATTTGAAAGATTTTAACACTGTTATTAAACAAAAAAAACTATATTGAACTGTTATCTTTCCTTCAAATTCATTCAAATCATTAAAATATTAAACAAAATATACACTTAATTACTTTTTTTTAATTACTAAATTATTTTTGATAAGGAACTGCGCAAAATTGTATGTTTTAAAAACCTCGTAAAAATCAAAATTTACCTCAGGCACAATGAGAAGATCCAGTCGTTGCACCTCCTCGTCATTTTCTCCACCTCCAGGTCCCAGTTCCGCCTTGAACGACCCGGACATTCTTATGTCTTGGAATTTTAAAATATGAATCTTAATCCAACTACGATTTTACGAAATGGTAGTTTTAAAGTTGAGTTGAATCAAATGTTAAATTCTGTTCGTCCCGGATTAAAAATCAACTGAAGAACCCGCCACGCACTAAATGCAGTCCACACAGTCCACAGAGATACACACACGTGAGTTCAAGGCGAACTGGGGCAACGAAGTCATATGGTAACCTCTCAACCTGACTTGACTGGAATTTTGTATTTTCTATTTTCTCACTATTTTATGATGAACTGTTATAATATAAGAATAGGATAAATTCGAATGAATTTCCGTTCATTTTTGGTGACGTTTCACGAACCCACACATTACTCCTAATGCACGCCGACACCAGTTATATCTATGAAACGATATTTACATTCTCAATTGACGAATCAGTAATTAATTAACAGTAAATAACATTAACACTAAATTATTCCATTTCCATTTAGGTATTAAAATGACATCATTGTATACTTTTTCCTAATATAAAATCCTTAAAACCAATGCAGTGGGCGTATGACCCATGAAGAACAGCTGTTTAATATCCTATGTTTAATGAATGTTTTATTAATTACGCTTTTAAGAGTTGAATTTCAATTTGTTCTGAAATTATACACATTGATATGACGTTCCTCTCCTAGGAAATATATCAGTTATTGCGAAAGGCGGAACGACTGAGCTATACAATGGTCATTGGTGTGTGTGTGTGTGTGCACTCTAGCGGTCACATTTTTTGTCCGATTTACTTCAAACTTGAAATGTATGACTTTGGGGTCATAGCTCCGGTCAAGTTCGTTGGACAACGAGATCGGACTACAACTAGGGGTACTTGTCTATATAAACGAAGTCAACAGACACCCTTATCTAAATCAATTCTTACGAAGCTCATGTGTTTCTGTTGGAGCAAAAAATTTGCACTACGCTTCGTGTTAGACTGTCTGGTGAGGGTAATTTTTCGCCGTGCCGATCATACAGAAATAAAACACTATCATTATATACAATATGTTACGAAGCGCCAACTAATACTACATAGGTGTTTCGTAAAATCGACAAAAAGAAAAAAGTTGTTTTTTTGGACGAAATAAGCACTTTTTGCAATATCTTAAACTGTCAAAACAGAAGCAACATTTCTTAGTTTTTTTGATTATGCAGCAAAATGAAAGCGAAAATTTAAAATTATTTTCCTTGTTAAAAGGACAAGGTACAATTCTACATGATATTATGCTTCCTTCGATTCATACCACAATTGTGTAGTGAATGGCACGTAACTTGGTAGGTGTGACCAGGGTATGTTAGCTCCCCCCGGGATGTATGGTCAATTAAGGATTGACTTCCGGTTCGGACACTCTGCTATTTAAAATCGGCAAACAGGAAACGGCTTTTAAACCAACTTAAATGAGATCGCCAACAAAAGTTTCGAACGAAATTAGTTAAACCGAGAAGCGTACGCCAATTTTCTTGCCGATGAATTGTTTATATTTACTGGTACTACGCCCCATACAATCAAAAACCCTAGCAACCATACATTCGTTACGAAGCAGCAACTAAATATTAGTTGCAGTTCCGTAAATTCAAAGAAAAAGTGCTTTCCTTTATGAACAACAAATACGTCACACATTTTGCCCAAACGTGCTTCGAATTGTACTTGCTTCATTAATTGAGGGATTGTCTTAAAATTTTGCATACGATAGCCAGGGGTTCTTAAATCTTCTGGACATTCTGAGACCAACGATTGACATCCGGTACTTGCCGGAGCAGGACTTGGACGTCAAACATTTTACTCAATTGCGCTTCCAATTGTATTAGTTTCATTAATTGACGGATTGTCTTCAAATTCGGCAT
>JAQFYE010006052.1:0-11221 GCA_034694305.1 Protaphorura glebata
AGTGAGACACGAGCCCAAATTTCCTTCAAATCGAGGCTGATTTCAGGGTATATAAACGGTGGGATCCCTTCCCATCGGCAGTCAGTTGCAAGCCAGTCAGTCGGCTTACCTGAGCTGAACAAAGTCCCCACAATGTTCAGAGTTCAGTCTCAGATTCTCTTATACCGTTGTCGAAACTTAAAGTTGGATCGAATAAAAGCTCTTATCTTGAATTCGGTTTGTGATTGTGTCCTGCTTAATTGATCAACTCATAACATCAACTCTACACTTCGGCCTGACAGACCGAAGAACAATATCTCCGCAAATATTATCATCTGTCAGTAGTCCAGGCCGTAGTATTCACAATGTCAACCTTATCTTCCATAAATTCTATTCATTTGGCTGTCACCTGAATTTCCTTGGATCCAAAGTCGTGGATCACCAAAAGGCGGGTCTTGGCCTGATACCTGAGTAATTCGTACTCGCTAGCAGGAAATCAATAATTAGAAATACGGAAATTAAATTTAATGACCTCATCAGAGGGAGTTACCGCTCTTTAATAATTGAAATAAATAAATTCAGCTTGGTTCAAAAAATGTAAACTCCCACATCGTCATGTACTTAAAAGTTCATAACAGTTTACACCTACCGTACAATGTAATACGGTGGATTAATTATTAATTTAGAGATTACTGATTCAGTAATAAGATTCGATTTATTAAGAAATGCCTACAATATGCGCATTTTAGATTTTCAAAACATATAATTTTGACTGCAACGGGAAGGACAGATGGTTGAGTACCACCCTGTACAGCATTAACTAATATGACGCTGAACTCGCAATTTATTGCAACAGAAGAATGGTAAGATTTTGATATGGAATTCTTACTATTTTCATCTCTAACCTGGAGTGAGTTCCAAGCAACATCATATGCAACATGACTAGACACGATTCATCAACCATCCACTTCCACTTGAGGGAAAAAACTGTAACATCCAAACTCATAAATCTCGTCTCAAAAAATGCCTTCTTTATTGAGATTGTGATATGTGGAAGTGAAAAACAGGAGGATCAAAATTGACTTCAAAGACTCAGCAAAAAGTAATGTGTCGGGTTCAGGGGGATGCAGGGGAAAGATAACCTGCTGTGGTTCCAAATCGAAATTCGAAACCAATAATATTATCTTATAAGTAGCTTTATAATGGTTTGGTGGCTGGGTAGTTGTGATTATGCCTTATTTCTCATTCAATATTCTTGATTTCTGCTCAGAAAGAATTAGTTAAAAGCAACTTATACGCCTGTAATTTCGTTCGAACTTACAAGAAACATATTTTCATTTAAAGACAATATCGACTCAACAGCTTACCTGAGTACTGAAACCAGAAGCAAGCATAGAAATGGGTTCAGTGCTTGGAGTTATTACAACCGAGCATATTTTGCTGATACCTAAGTACGGAGAAGTACGCAGAAGTACGGAAAAGAGTAATCAGAGTAACTTTTTCAATTGACGAAACGTTCATTTTCGTGGTTTAAGTTACTTGAAATGACGAATCCTGAAAGTTCTACCTAGTCTGAGTTTGATATGAGAAGCATTTTTTTGAATCACAATCTTTACCGGATTTTAATTTTGTCGAATATGAGCATGTTGTTATCTGCCTTTGACTTTATTTTCGTGATAAAATTCTTTGTAGGGTAGGTAGACAATTTCTTGCACCACCGTATGTAATATTATCATGGTCCCATGCATGGCACGCTGTTGTGGATAGACAAGAAGGGTATTGACGCGTGCTGCATTCTTAAACCTTGTCTTTGGCGTGTCGTTCATATTCGTCTTTGTCAATTTTCTCCAGCTGTGTAGGAATCTCATTTCGGATCTAAGTAAGTCACTTTCCAGGTTTCATATTCGGTGAAAGTTCAGTTATAATGATGATTTTAATGATATGCCCGCTCGCTCGTCTGTAGGTTTGACTACAAATTCGAATTTGACACTTTCTTGTCACAAAATTCTACTTCTGCCTATTTGGAATAATAAAATGTATGATTTCATCTGAATAATGCATGATATTCTGGACATTCCCTTTCCCTCAAGGTAATGATTACGTGTATTGCAGAAATATTTAGAAAGCTATATATTAAGTAGTAAGTGAATGCAGCTACAGTAATATAGTAATAGTGAATTAGAATTAACTCAATTAATTAAATTTTCTTAACAAAACACAACACAACACACATGGCGAAGGACGGGTTGTCCAAGATTTTGATACCATCACTGAGTCCGAATTAATTTATCATTCCACAATTGCCCGCGCTGGCAACATTCGTCAACATTTATATTATTAGAGGTACTTTTATTCCTCGATCTGGAATTTAATAAAATATTATTTAAAACAGGAGCATCTTAACTTATAATAGTGATACGAATTAGAATTTAGAATTCGGATTGCCTAGGCATTTACTAAATTTTTTAAATTGTAGGTTCTCCCAAGGTGGATAGAAGGAATCCACTTATTACACACACACAATATGTCCTAAGGTCTGAGTACTAGTAACGGAGGACTACTAAGACTGTCAGCGATTACTATTAATCTGAAGCTGGTCCAGTACTATTAGTAGTCCCAGACTGGCCTATAGCAGCAGTACTAGTAGTAGTTCTCGTCTGGTCCACGAGTACTGGGCTGTCAATAATAGTAGTTCAAGACTTGGCCATGATGGCCATGAGTACAAACAGACGTTCATTTAATGACCTCTGCACACACTTTGCATTTCTGTATGCTGTAAATATTCGCAGTATGTATCCATATGGCAACATTTCATGTGCCAAATGTCTAAATATTTTATTTATGACGCAGCTGTAACGAAAGTAGAGTCCAAAAAAGTCAGTCAAGATTTTCCATTATTCGATTCCATTTGTTTTCGTTCCGTCTGTTCTCTCCGAATATATGGTCTTTTCAGTTTTAGTTTTGAGTGTTTCGGGTTACATTAGTCAGTCCAGTTTGAGAAAAATGCCTGATGAAGACAAAGACAAATGGCTCCAGATTACAAACTCTGTCTTCAATCGAGACAAATCGAAAGCAATCTCAAATCACTCTCCAAAAGAAAAAGCTGAAGACTCCGACGATTCCAAGATCTCTCCTGCCACTCCAATTACAAATCGATCATCAAATTGTCATTGTCAGTGCCATCATCATCAACATGACCATGATCGTTCTGATTTCCAAGAAAAGAATCGTCCCAGCATTCTAGAACAGGGACTGGAACTAGACACAGTCCCAAGGGAGAAAACTGGAAAATCCTTTTCCAAGGGCATGGCTTCTGGTGAGTATGTCAAACAAACGCAACATTTGCTTCAGACGATTCCCGAAGATTCGCATCAGTTGGAAAGGCCGCCAAAGGAATTCCTTCTGAGAAAGAAATCGACTCGAAATACTTCACTTGATGCTACCGACGAACCGAGCTCATCAAGACTGACAAGAAGACAAATGGAAGGAATAGAATCTCAACTCAAGAAATTGACTCTTCTTTTATCTCAAAAGACGAGTCTAATAGACAAACAGAAAATTATCATTCAGAGGCAAGAGAGAAAGTTGGATGCTTTCATAATGGGGCAGATAGATTCGAAAGAACGTGAGAAAGTAAACGGAAAAGAATTGGGGGCAGTGAAAGACTTTCAAACAGGTTTGTGAATAAAATGGTATCACAGGGGACGTTCCTCAAGTGTAAAAATTAAATGGGGCAAACATTTTCAGAATTAGCTAATTCAAGGTTTTTCTTCGAGTCTATTAAATCTTCATCACCTATTCTCAAAGTAGCAAAAATTTGATAAAATAAGAACAAAGGAATAAAGGAATTCAAAGGATATACTTTTCCTATTAATCTATGTCAGAGATATTGTATCAGCCATTCTTATAATTGTAACCAAATACCAGCGCAATTTGGTGAAAACAAACTTGACTATAAAAATGCCTTAGTAGAAGTGGAATTTCCTACTGAGCCGAGTACGAATATCTTTTATGTTAGAACGTTTAGGCAGAATCAAAAGTTTTGCAATTATTCGACTTCAGAATTTGAACTTTTACGTCATGTCAGTTCGAGCAGTCTCAGTTCCAAGAATTTAGAAAATCCAATTATGAAATCATGTCATAGTTTTCTGGATACCGGGTTCCAAAAACATTATTGTCAAAACAGTTTACATTGGAAGGAAACAAAAGTTGGAGTAACGTGATCCGATTTGTGTCACAGAAACTTGTGTCCCTGTCTCGGATGACTGGAAGGAGGGAAAAGTTGTCGGACTTGACGTCTTGACATATCGTATTGCGGCGCTCGAGAAGAAAATGGAGAACCTTTTGGAAGACTTGCCAAAAAGAATAGAATCACAACTCGTCCGTCTAACACAAAGTCACAGAATGAGTGATGGCTATAATAATATCAGTGAGTACGTAAAATATGTAAAAAAAAAAGATGAAAAAGAAATATGTTAGAGTCAGCGTGCAATGCACATCTTCACATTTTCGCTATTCTGGTTCCTAGTATATTTACTACAGTATGTGCTGAATTTGAGTACTGCCAGCTCCTATGAATTTAATTATACAAATTCAGGTATAGACAGGTGATGAATTAATTCCTTCCAGATTTTTCGTTTTAGCCGTGTACGTGTAATGTGCAAAATAAACCATAAAGTATGTTTGGTTGGCTAACGTGCGAACGCCGTAACTCCATGGTAACTCCTCTTTCACGAACGGTTGAAGAAAAGTTTTGCCCATTCGTGCGACGCCCAACAAGTCGCTTCCCAATAGAAAAATGTATTCAATATTGTGCATTATACTAATGTAAGTGCAAATAGGCATCTGATTTATGGTGTCTAATCACGGGGTTCCAATCCAAAGATTATTAAGTGAAATCCTATCAAATGTTTCTAAAAACAATCATTGAACACGAAGGCACCACTATTATTAACCATTATTGTGTGTGAATGATATTTTAACTTCACTGGTTGGAAAATGTGGACTGTGTACCGACTGCAACTTTGACATAAAACGGGTTGAATATTTTACGTAAGAAATGAATAACTCCTACGGAAGGATTCTTTTCAAGTTTGAATAATTCTGAGTTTTATGATGCATGAACAGATCAAGAGCGAATAACTTCCGGGTTTCCAGTAACACGGAGTGAAGTTAAATCAAAGTGGAAAGTACCCCCGCTCATCAAGCCAAGAGCCAACTTGATTTCGAAACGCCAACGTGAAGAAGAAGAGAAAGAAAAATACAAATTTGAGGAGAAAGTTGAAGAAATGGAGAAAATCGTTGAGGACTTGAAACAATTCTTTCTCTTGTTAGTCTTCAGGGCAGAATCACGCCATTAGCTCGTCAGCTCAGTCACAACGGATTAATTTATAGAGGAGTTGATGTTACTATATGCTTAAATTTAGCTTTTGATTTTTTATGCCAGCTTGATTTTGGCCTTTGGGTTTTTATTCGTTTGTGTAAGATGATTTTGCAATTCAGAATATATACTCACATTATTGAATAACATAGGCCGAGTCGAAAGGCATACCCACATCGCCTATTTTCTCTGCAGAGATTGACTTGTTCACCATTTAGTGTAGGAAAAGACGACACCCTTAGCAGAAGGGAAGAACTGTAGTAGTGGAGAGAAAATCACTTTAATGGAACCACCGTATTGGCAGTCTCAGAAAACCCTACACAGAGAAATGATATTACACATCCCCAACAGAAGGACAATTTTAGAAAAATAATTTTTTCTTTCGTGCTCAACTGATGCCCACTGAGAATACGTACTCCGGAAATGCACAGGCAGTACTGAGACTTTCACTATTTTCACTACTTACTGACAATGAGACTTTCACGTTTCCGAGCATCTTACTTTTAGCTAGTTTTGGTATCAATAGATTAAAAGTGAAAAGTGTTATAGCTTTTATTTTGAGGAAAACCTTTATCAACTACTCACAGAATAATTAAAAAAGTTTACATTATTAAACCAATTCCTTTTGGTGTGGGATTTGATCTTTGCCTTAATCGTGAATTCCTTTTTTGTATATCGTATACGCCGCAAATACAATATGTTCCGGCCACTCAAATGCAATAAATTATCAACACAGGGGATCTAATTCTGCGACTGCGACAGACAAAAATACTAAAATGATTTTCAGAAAAATATTTGCTCTTGGTTTGAATCGAAACTGCGAAATTATTATTGAAATGGAAGCCACCAATCACCGCACTATACTGCATTGTGAAGTTCATTTTCCTGAACTTCGACAATATTTCGTGTTAATGGTAAACTGAGGCCACATTCCAGATCGATGCCGATATGATATTGCAGATAACATACATATTTTGGGTCATACAAGCGTGCTGTATGACGTACTACAAGAAATCTTCCGTGTATAGAATATAGAATGATTCAATAATATCTATAGAAATTATTTCCACACACATTCTGTAAGCATATTATTCAAAAATTAGTTTTCTTGCTCAGGTTTTAGTTTGGGATTTGGGGATTCCCATACATATCAATAGCCTATAGTTATGACCAGATCACAACACCTCTCGAAAAAAGTGAAAGTAAGGAGTTGCATTAATATGTATGACCCCAGGAATGTTCCGATTGAAATAGTCTGCTGCGAAGTTCCGTACGGAATTCCACTTTACGAGGATTGTGAATGTTTTGTCCAAGAATTAGCTTAATCCTCCCATAGAAGTTCGCAGGGGCGAATGTATCGGATGCGATACGCGATGGCCGCCCGAACGACCCATTCGGGCTCCCTCGCCACCTTGAAGGGAGACCTCGGTAGGTGTTCGGGCGGCCATCGCGTCCAATGCGAACGTACAGTACGTTCATTTTTTTAAAGATGTTTTCGACCCCTAATCGGAACGTCATGCTAGAAACACATTCAGTGCAGTCTTTGTTCACACAAATATGAAATTTTTAATATTTTGACAATTCAAAGAACCAAAAAGTAGTGGACGACCTCTGCAGATAGTGGTTAAAAAAAGATTAATTAATATTTAATTACTTTATGAAGGTGAACATAGTTCGCCTTGTTAAAATTCGTCTCCGGCCCTCCCATCTCTCGCGGCCTAAATCATAATTTTAAAAAATTCAAGTCATCCTTTAAAATATTGTTTTTCTTGTATTGCCCATTTTCAAAACTATTTCCCTAATTGGCCTTCACAATCGCATGAAACTGACTATCTTGTCAGTCATCACAGTCACAGTTCCTCAAAAGTTCATCGTGAGAAATTGGGCCCCCCGCCCTAAGTTAATCAATGCCTATTTGGATGCAAATTATCTGGTCTCTAAATTGTTTAATTTTCTCTCTGACTTTTGAACAATAATGCGGAAGATTACATTCTGGGGTGTAGATTAACTAAGTACGATTATTTTTTTCATAATTAGAAGAAAAACATTGATTTGATTGCTAGATCAAACTAGTTGGAGTTGGATCCACGTCGAATACTTTCTTAGGAAAATATCAAGTGTTTGAACAAGTCATACAGATAGGAAGACAACGACAAAGGTTTAACTCGAGTTCAAAGCACAGTGAGGAGAGGAAGTGCACAAACACGAATTCAAACTTTACTTACGTAAGCACCAATGGTGTAGCGGTATCATGTGTGATTCCCATTCACACGACCCGGGTTCGACTCCCGGTTGGTGCACTCAAAGTTTTGCACTTTTATTTCCGAGTAACAACACATTTTTTTAATTAATTTTAAGACAGGGCCATATTGGTAACTTGAATAGCCCAGAGCTGGCGAACCTAAAGGGGCGGGCGTATAGCGTTGTAAAATAACATTTTTCACTCGCGATACTGATTTTTATTTCCATGTGGTATCATCGAATATGAATACAATAATTCTGCACCAATTTATCCGAAGGTACCACTCAACCCCATTTAAATAAAATCGTCCGCCGAAGATACTTTTAAATGGACAAAACTGTACGTCATGTTTTGAAGCAGTACTCCTGTGAATAGCATACACTGAATTTTGACCAAATGTGGACTTTTTAATTGAAGTTACGTGATAAGGACAGTGATAATTTAGCTCGGATTACGGATGTCACGACGGTTATTTTTGACATTTAAAATATTTGAATCCCTTATTCTCATTCAATACTGGAGATTTTGGAGACTGTCTCCCCTTTATGTCGTTAACTTGGTGGTACTGATCATGTAAGGTCAGTGAAAGCTTGTTTGAAAGTAGACACAATGAAGTGTGTTTGGAATGTAAGACAACCGGCGATCATTATAACTAGTCGGGAATAAAACAAATATGAGTCAACTTGCCCCACAACAATTTTCTGCCGGGAATTTGTACACCAAATTCAAATCGTATTGCATGGCAAACACGCGAGTTTGATTTTCTGAAATTGAAATTATTAGTTTTCAGTTTTTGGGTTTAGATTTTGAAGAGGCGATAGTTGTAAAAATTTAAATAATTAAGTGTTCCACAATGAAGAAGCCGAAGCAAAAATTAGAAGAGGTCAACCAAGAGCGTATGGAGGAAGACGAAACGGACAATGCTGAAGTCGAAGACAACAATGGTACTGCTGAGTTGAATGGTGACGATAATTTTATGGACGTTTCAATGCCACCTTCAACTGCTGACTTTCATAGTCTTAAGGCTCTGAAATTAGTGTCAGCCGTCATTCAGCGCCCTCAAGAATTCTGTAAGAAATTTTGCAAATCTTCTATAATTTCGATGAATTCACCCTCCGAAGAAAACCCAAACCTCCTTCTAGCCCAAACATTTCTTAAGACCTGCGGGCACGAAGAACCTGACCATGACCTTGAGGATTCAGAGGAAAACGAAAAACGAGAGAAGAAAATGCGAAAATTGAACCGAAAACTTGAGCGGCTGAACTACGTCTTCTCGTGTGAAAGTGATTTTTTCAAATCATTCTTAAAATATGGAATGCGTCACCCGGAAAATACAGACGTTGGGTCATATTTGGTAGAAATGTTGATTTCTGTTCTGTCACATCGTGTCGATTCTATAAAGAATCCGACACTCGGGATCCAAATGATGTTAAGTCATTCCCAAGCAGAACATATTTTTTTAGAAAAAGTCCGTAGACCCCAAAAACAAATTGCAGTCAAATTAGAGGATGCAACTAAAGAGGAAGTAAAAGACGTGGATGCCGAAGACTCGTCAGTTCCTCCGGTCGAGACTCCAGTACCAGTAAAGACAGTCAAAGTGAAGGAGGAACCGGAAAAATTCACAATTATGAAGACTTCCCTTTTAAAACTTTGGAAAACTTTGATAATTTCATTTACGGAAATCTCAAGACAAAGCGGAACAGAAGTGGACAAAAGAATTCTGGAAAATTCTGTTCCTTACCTAATGCAAATGTATGGAGGTACAATGAGTCCGTCTGACCTCCTAGTTTTTGACCTTTTTCGTATGTACACTTCACCAAAATTGGATGTAATTGTTGAGACACTTCCATTGTTTGGTCCAAAGTGCTTTGAGCAAGCTAAAGCCGGGGCTTCAAATCCATTGTATGCTCATTCTACAAGGGCGAACACAATTTTAACTTCCCTCATTGACACGAAGGCATATTACTCCGCATTACAGTTTGACCCTAATAAACCTTCCAAAACGTCAGCCTCGTACGACCTCCGATTCCTCCTACCTCTTCTGTGTCATATTTTGGATGAAAGGAACGTCTGTGACGGGGGCAAGGTCATTGGTTACGGCTGGGTTTATTTTATTGCCAAAGGAATGTGTTTGGAGGATTTACAGCTTAGAACGATGGCGTTTCTAGCGTACCACAGACTTGTTCAATGCTTTCATCGACCAAAGGTTAGAATTGCACAAACTACAAATTCAATTTGAAAGCCCGTACGTTCTAGCTTAAATTTAGTTCACTGGTTGAGGTCTTGAGGTTGAGGTTGAGTTCACTCCAATTCATTTCTCTATGCACATTTATTTAAAACTTTAATATTTTTTTTATTTCACAGGCTTTCCGGAGCAAGGACACCAAAATTTATTTACATTTTTTAACTGCCGTAAAAAGAGGTATTAAGGAGCTAGGAGAATGCAAAATTTCAAATTTATTGGCGACTTGGCTCATCTTTGTTTGGGATGTTTTGAGACAACCATCCAACTCCATGTTCAAACGTGTCACCAATTGTCTTTTCGCAAAACCAATTATTGAAATGACGATTCTTCCAGACTTTGTTCCTTTTTATAATGATGGAGACGACAATAAGTAAGTTTTTTTTTAAATAAAAGTTTCTACGTTCTTGAAGAGAATGTTTTGACTCAATTTATTGTTTTCAATTTTGCAGAGAAAGCCGAACTTGGATTCTGAACGTTCTGTATTGTGGGCTGAAAAGTAACGAAGATTGGAAAATTGCAAAAAAGTCACCGACAATTAAATTCCTGTGTGCTTCATTCGACCAAGAAAAAGTGAAAACTCAAAAGACGATCATCACAATTTTGTCTCGTGGAGCTGCGATTCCTGAAGTTGCGGAAAGTCTTGTTCACAAATATTGCATACTGTTGTGGATGTCAAACATTACAACTACGAGTAACAGTTTAAAAATAGATTTGAAAAAATTGTTTGATAACCTTGTTTCTAACTGTTCAGAAACTGAGACCACAAAATCGCTTTTTGAATTTGTTAGAGGCAGTGTGTGTTGGATTCATAATGTTAAGGTTGAACCAGAAGATGAAATAGAAATAAATGGATATATGGAGTGATAAAATTTTAATTTAATTTCAAGCAATCTTAGTTTAATTTTATGTAATCGATATTATTATATTTTGGTATATTAAAAACAACTTGATTTCATCTTTTGCGGTCTGATAAATCCGAATTCGTTAATCCTCCGGTTGAAAAAGACAACACTAGGAAATTACACTCTACAAACAATATATGAAATACAAATTCAATCATTTCCACTTTTTGAGAAACTCGAAAAATTCTGCGCATTTTATCTCCCGTAATATTTTACCAGGCATGTGTTATGAATAAGTCTGAGAGTTAACAGGAAATACTTAATCTCTTTAATGGTTTAATGACGTGGTTAATAGTATCTTCAATTTATTCGTCCATATTTATGACATTCTAGTTTTAAGAAATCCGATAATATTACTAAAAGAAAATAGTAATATCCATTCTTACTACAGAGGTCTTGATTTGATTTGATTTGATTTATTGCCAACACCCCGTAGGTCCTTACGTTGTACAATTAATTTACCTTACAGGTTC
>JAQFYE010006053.1:0-11220 GCA_034694305.1 Protaphorura glebata
AAATTACTTTCGTAAAATTTGTAATTACAACTATAATTACATCGCAAATGCGTCCCAGTAATTAGAAATTACATTTACGCCGGGATTTGTTGACGAATTCAAGTGAAATTGCAATTATGTAATTGTAATTGTATTTGTAATTTAATTACATGTGTAATTGTAATTGACCCAAGATTGATACTGAACATGGGTAACTTAAATTAGACTTATTGGCATTACAGCCTTTAATTTGAAAGCATTTTTACTTTCAATATATTCTTGACGGCGGTTGGATTAGGTTACAGAGATTTCACAAGAACATAAGATGTAATCCAGTATAGTACGGGGTGGATCATAACCATTTAATCCAACTATCATTAAACACGAGTTGGGGATTGCAATCTAGATTTGAGATGAATTTGGCGTCGTGGACTAACGTTGAAAGATTGCTGAATTTTTCATTTCTTTCTTCCTATAAATTCACATCAACTGCGCCGAGTGTTGGATCGTTGATTTGAATACTAGGATGAGTCCTCCATAAAATCCTATACAAATGTATAACTCACAATTTCCCGGGATTCAAATTCTTCCGTGATTATCACATTGTAATTGTTTAATATTTTGGTATATAATATTAATATAAGTATATATACATTTTCTAGCTTCTATCTTTTTTTATTTTCTAGATCAGCAACCAGGCGTGTATACTTCGTTCATTTATAAGCGTCCTGCAAAACTATATATAGTTTTGCCGGACGCTTATAATTGAACAAAATATACATGCCTAGTTGCCAGTTGCTCAATTGACCAGGAATTGATAATCAATTCTGTAGAGAATGTATACTTACCTGATTATCTTGTAGAATGCGGATCGGGCAATACATCAGAAATTCATTAATGAATTCAAGTTGTCACAAACTTCTAACAGAATTTTTAACTGGATTCCGTTCCGCTTATTTCTCCGATGTGAAATAAAGGAAATACATTCATTAGATGGTTTGTCATTGATCATCCCGAGTTATTTGTGCGTATTATCACTTCCTTCCTACCGATGCGATGAATGGTGCAAGTGCAAACCATCAGACATCGGAACTTTCAAATATCAATAAAACGGGCTAGTCGGTCCTAGACTGCAAGATAGATATTGAATAATATTTCCTCATATGAAATATAATTCTTCTCGAGCTTTCGGGTTATGAATTAAATCCCCTCACATTCCACAGGAACCACTACCCAATCTGTGCGTGGTTGTGATTAATCAAACCTGTTACGGCGGCCAATTATCCACCATTTAGCGCACTTAAAAAAAGGAAAAAGATTTGAGGTAATACACACCACTTGTTCAATTTCAAATCAATACGATCCGATTGTTGCCCGGTAGTAAATTCCTTTAGTCAGGCAGTGCCTCTAAATATATTGGGATTGATTGAGATGGTATAGAGATTGGTCAAGTGGGACTGGTTGTAGGGTTGTAGAGAGATGGTGTGTATCCACCCTTGATAAGAAATACAGTCTATGTATGTTCCCATGTTATGACTAAGAGATGGGGTGTTTCATGCCATTTTAACCTCCCATGTTGAATTGGATTCTGGCTCAGGGGTTATAGAGAGTGGTAAAGATGTAAATAGTGGTTAATTTTTTGGACTGCAACCCGCCCACTACTGAGGAAAATTCAATTCATTTAAGTTATACATATTATGAAAAGTTACAAGTTTTTATATCTTATATTTCATTGATTGAACTCTTTTAATGACTGAAAATATCACATTAAGACTATAAAACTAAACCACTCATTAATTGACATTCGCCGTTAGAGATGGTAATCGAGGCATGCTTTTATTCCTATTATAGTGATTGATTTCCATTTGGTTTAGCCAAGTTGGAACAATACTAACTAGTCAGAAGAGCAACAAGTGGAGAAAGAACCACTTCCAAGCAATTAGTTAGCGCAAATCCGAGGAATTTATCCCAAACTAATTCTACTTGTACTTAAATATATCAGGATGCGTCTGAAAAAACACATTAATAAATTATTTTCACTTTTAATGGAATAATCGGCAGACATTAATCAGTCCAGCTTTTGGACGCAATTTGCTTCAGCACAACGAACCAATGAAATGAAATATATTCTGGACATTGTACTTTCTGAATTTCTTAATCCACATAAATCAAATGCTGAAACATACATGGTCACTCCAAATTCTTCGCTTCATAGCTAAAAATAACAAATCCTTAGGAAACTAACTTTTATGTCAAGTTCTAACATTTAGAAAATAGATCTCATTGCAAGCCGAATCATCATCATTAAGTTCATCATGAAAACCATTCCATCCTACCGACTACCGGTTTCTTCACGATCCCTCAAACCTGTTTGGAAATTCCATTTCATTTTAATTTAGAAGACAATGGAGGCGAGGTAATGGAGATGTTGTAGGGATAACGCGGTTTAACTTTTTCCTACGAATGTGTTGACTCTCCGTTGGCTCTGGGGAATGTGCCTCTAGTAGTCGGAGGAAAAAGCCAAAGCACAAAACCACCCAAACAAAACTTCATTCGGTCGTTGGCAGTCAACGACGACACAGCTCCGTGCATGACAGAACACACAATTCCCAGTCTGCCTACTGGCTCCTAGTAATTTTCCATTACATTACTTTGGTAAAATTTTAAAATTTTGAGTGCACCAGTACTAAATCTAAACAAATTATAGTGGTCATTGTGCTATACTGAAAAAATGTTGTCTTCGACTCCGAATACGACAGTTCTTCGTAAAAATTTTGAAATCCATCTGAGTTTGAATTTGGACATGGAGTGAAGGGCGAGTGACGTCACACGTACACATACGTACAAACATTATCCAAGGGCAACGATCCTTTCCTTTGTGACTGGAATAGTTTGCTTTTGTCCAGTGGCGAGTCTAGGAACAGCAATATGGATGGGACACGAGCTTCTGGGACTAAGGCTTATAAACCGACCCCTAAACATTTGCTTCACGAAATACATACAATTACCAAACAATCTACTCCAGAGAATTTTGTATTTTTGGATGGGAACATGAAGGACTATCCACAATTTGAAGGTTACATTTGCAAGGAGATAAACATTACGTGTGATCTATGTGACGGAAACATCCCCGAACAATGGAACTTCAGCTTGGATCGTAAGAAAGATGCCAACGGCAAGGTGTATTATGTGCATTTCAGCTTCAGCGATCATTTTTCTGAGCATGCCGATTACGACTATGGAGTGCAATGTTCTCACTGCCTTGGCTTATATCATCGTAAAAAGTGCTCCTTTAGCATGACAAATTTGACATTTGAATTTCTTAAAAAAAATAAAAATTGGTCATGCCCGGATTGTGTCCCGGAGTTTATTCCGTCATTCGAACGTTTTCCTGCTATTATTACTGACTCTAGCAGTAAGTTTTTGGTTAAAATCCTTCGAATCCTGTACAAGTATGTACACGTTGAAAATTGTAAGATTCAGATTGATGAGCAGGCATTAAATGGTGAATTTCTGCGCATTGTATTTCAGTTATTTGATGATAAAGGTTAATTTTAAATGTTATCCGTGTCATACTTTGAAACGATATGGCATGTCTAATGGTAAATGGTTATGACTTACAGATTCGCCAAATTCAGCTAATTAATTAATTAATTCTTTGTATACTAATGCAATATTAACTCATGTGTATGTGCGAAGTTCATAAATTGAAGTGATCCTATTTACAATTTATTCATTAGTTAAGTTTTCGTGTATATATTCTGTCCTTTGTTTCTTCTGATGGCTCAAAGCCGGGTCCGAATGTTGACAACAATGCAAACTGAAATTCTTGACCGTAATAAAAGAAACTAACTAACTAACTAACCTTAAATCAATGTCAGTCGGTGCCAGTGCCAATGAACTGAATTCCGGTAAAGCTCACCAAACCACACCATTATCCTGGAATTCTCAACACATATTTTAATTTTCTAATTTTTGAACCCTGGTAACAATTGAATTGCTTTCTATTGCCAACATTTTGATTTGTCGATATTCATATTCTTGTTTTATAGTTTGGACCGATTTGTTGTTGGTGACACACGAATAAATAATTCGTCCCCGCTTAATGAAAAATATGTTGGTCAATTAATATTGGGTACTTCACAGGTTGACTTTCTCTGCCGGCTTTGCTGTCTAACTATGGGGCGTTAGCATGCGTAACTCAAATTAGACTTATTGACATTTCAGCTTTCATTTGCAATTGCAGTGTATTTCTTAATTTCGGTGTACTCTTTGTGACTCGTTCAAAATGTGTATATTCCAGCGATGTACTTGGTGGCTCAAAAGCATTAAAACCAACTGTCCATAAAAGCACAAGTTGGAGATTGAAATTTGAGTATTTCGTTCAATTCTTATGTGCCTAGTTGCTCATTAGATTAGGATTAGACATTCAGAACTTTTCAAAATGTATACTGAGTACATTTTCTAGTGGAATACGGAATAGGTGGGTACGAGCAAATTTCATTATCTACAAAAGAAAGGCAGCTGCCGTGATCTCCTCCGTCACAGCCAAACGCAGCTTCTCGAATTTTAAATTGAAATATTTGTTCTGCGATCAGTTTAAAATGAAGGGTCCTACCGCGTTTAAACTTTTCAAAATATTAAACCTGAAAACGAGAAGTCAGTTCTATACAAGTATGGCTCCGCTACATTCATCTCTTCAACAAGATGTTTTAACCTTCTTTCCAGTTCTTTCAGCACCAAAATTATGCAATTCTCAAAATTATTTACATAGCCTTAGGTATTGCTAAGTGGGCTAGGATTAGAGTCTAAGCTTTAGTAACTTTTTATCTGGTATTATATTACTAAAACTCTTCTCCGTGATTGTGTCACACTCACCGATGGATCAATTGGGATTTATTCCTATTGTTGTGAGGAATGTTATGCTTCTACTTGTGAATAAACATATCTTGAATCTTGAATCTTGAATCTTGAATCTTCATTCTTAACATAGTGTAAAAAGCATATTAGCATATTCATTTAAATGAACTTAGAATGGTACTACTACGGTAAAAATAAATGAGATTCCTTCCGCGGCTAGTTGTAACACCTAATTAATCCATGCGAAGGAGTTAAAAGCAAATCTCGAGTTTACATCGGCTACGTATTGTGTCGTACTTACAATGTAATGTGATTCTATTTACCCAAATGTACATGTAGCCGACAATAGAACAAAATTACATTCTGAATTTAATTATTTACAAAATTTACATCTCACGTTCAAATGTTGAGGGGTTTGAATGAAAGGAAGTGAACTTTAGTCTCTCCTTTGGTTCTGGGAAATATCCCTATTGCGGTTATAAAAAGCTCGAGAAAACATCTTGAAAGCATTCTCAATCAGTGCGAGTCCCAAAGAAATGGATCTTTCGAAAATTCAACAGAAGGTGTCAAACAATACCATTATCCTGAAATTTTCATTTTACGTTATAATTCAAAGTCTCGGCTTTACATTTTACAGTACATAACTATCAAATTATTTCCCATGCTAAACCAAAAATCTCTCGACATTATTGTTTTATGGTTTGAACTGCCTATGTGTTTTGACGTACGTACGAAGTGAGATTTCGTCAGCAATTTGCCGATTCATATATAAAATTATTGCTCAATTAAATCAACTACATCCATAGGTAAATGGCACCAACATTTGCACGCTGATTAGCATTACTGATTCCTGTATTGAATGGAAATAGAAGTTCCTCATGATAAGTTAAAGAATGTAATTAAAATTTGAGGAGCGCCGGATGTAGCAATCTTATCCAGTAAATAGTCAAAATATGTGCAACGTTTTCGGATATTAGAAGATAAGAAATTTTCCGCCGCCTGAGAAATTTACAATACTTATAATAAAGTTTCAGGCTTTTTGTAGTTTCAATGTCATTCGATACATTTTAGTTGTGACTTGTTACAAGGTTTGGTTGTATAGAATAGAATAGAATAGAATAGAATAGAATAGAATGGAATGAGGTTTATTTGCGGGTCAAAGTCATAAAACAAAATCACGTAAATACAATCACTGTAGTCTTATTTTCATAACTGGACACGCTAAACACTACTAAAGAGGTTAAAATGAATAATAAGTTTCAAAAGTGGTATACATACATTATTGCAAATCTACATAGTACTTCACTGAAAAATTCTTAAGATAATTTTCATAATTACCCACTTGAACTTTCAAATATTTCGAATACTTATTATTCTCGTTAATCATTAATTCAGTCCAGTTGTAATTGAGAATCCAGCCATATCTAGCTTGGGCTTTAAGCATTATCAAAATTAATATATATACTATATAATTATAAATATCCGACTCAAGGGGTCAAAGATTACCACTTCGTTCACTGTGATGCAAAAATTATGCCATCGCAAAATACGGGCACAATGAATTATAACTATCAACGTAAAATTGCATATTTTTCGTAGAGAGTGGGTTGTATTCCGTTGGTCTAGTCAGTGTGCAAAGTACTAGTAGGAAAGAACCACTTCAATTCCGACAATGCATAATTAGCGTTGGCTAAATTTGTATGACGTACCAACTCTACGTCAGTACGTTTCGTTTGTTGACATTTTCAAATTCTTCAAGTCGTGGCAAACAACAAAGATTCATTTTGCTACAAAAGCAATGCTTCTCCAATCAAACCAATCACTGTCCATGTGTGTATGTATGTGCTTTGGCTCATGTCATGCCAAATGTACAGTGGCGACAAACAAAAATACAAACAATAAAAAAGCCGCACATTCATTTACTACATATAGATGAACTGCCACTTGAGAAATTCACAATGTTTACATCTAATACTAGATTTTTTTATTCAATTTTTATATTACTCTATTATAAATCTCAATCTCGAGAATTCATGTATTAAGTATGAAATAATAATTTTAATTTGCTATTAACCATGCAAATTGTACTTATCGTATGGCACACATTTGAAAGACCCGAAAACGTTGACTATTACTATGACAAGGTCTATTCAGAATTACCTAGTGAGTGGTGAGACAGATTGGTCTGACTACTGACAGCTCACGGGCGCCGTTGGCAGTTAACATTAGTGGCATGAGACAAAGGGCGCTTTAATTATATGCCCATAATGCTAAATTTCTAGGGGCGCACTTGGCGATCGCCCTATCGCCAATTGGGCCAGTCCGGGCCTGGTTTTGATTTCGGAGGAAAGAAGATATGACTTCATTTTCTTCTGAATCCGATGTCCCCCGCAGATGCAGAAAGAGAAACGACACATTTATTGTTTTCGTTACAAACTATTGATTCATATAAGATATCACTCTTGATTCAAATAAAACAAATGCATTTTCAGTTTACACTTTTCTATTAACTTGATATTTTATTAGACAAGATTTGTTGGTATTCTTGAAGGAGGTTTGAACTCTGACAACCAAAACATTAATAATTCAGATGGATGCAATGCAAGGCGTTATTTTCACAAATGAAATAAATACTTTTTAATTCTAATTGAAATATTGGACAGTGCGTCCATTCTTCACGTAATTTGACAAAACCGTTTAAAGTTTAACTAAATGTACACGAGGTTTCGCAATTTTGTGCAGAAGTTGGGATGGCTAATTAGAATGGAAGTAACTATTACATTTTTACAAATGTTTAGCCAAACCCGGGGATTGTATCTCATCTCTATTAGTTATGGAAAATGTATTTAAACATATTATTTTGTGTTTCCATGTTAAGACAATCAAGTCCGATAAATAAAATTAAATACAAAATGTATATCTTACTTTCACATGTTACATTTAAATTTAATTAATACACACAAGCCGTAAGTGAATTATAAAATATACTATCAATGACATATATGTAGTAACTGTCATTAGCCGTAAGCCATATATTCAAACATCAGAACATATTCCTGCTGGATGTTGAGAGTGGGTTTCTTTCCATTTGGCCTAGTCTAGGTTCCACTAGTACAAAGTAAAGAACAGGTTGATATCTTTCTGCATATCCATTCACGCAAGTTTGTTATAACCTAAAAATTAGAATGAATCTGTCAGTTCTCAGTGAATTGGACATACAATAATCGTACAGTTGAAGTAAATAGAACAGGATCTTTATTATTGGAGTACGTTTAGAGTAGTTCTTAATTTCAGGAGAAATGATCCAAATCTTAAAATGTTACCAACCACATGAACGAATATTTTATTTTGAAATTTTAGTAAAAAATTTCTTCTGGGAAGTAAATCTTTTAGGACCGTCGAAATCTTCAGGAAAACTCTGCACACATAAAACTCCACTGGAAGGTGTCGACAAAAAATGTCACCAGGCGGAAAAGTGTCATAATGTCGTTAGGCGCATGGCTGTACATCCAGACTTTTCCTCACGCACGCATTATTTGTCGACACCTGCTATTGGAGTCTTCAGAAACTTTCTCCCCATATCCATTTAGTACATAAAATTAGCATTTAAGTATTTCAGTTCTCAGTGAAAAATACACACAAGAACAGTAAGTATTGTACGTTGTAAAAGCCAATAACAATCAATCAATCAATCGCGAAGTAACGCGGACAGAGTTCCCGTAGTGTGACGCGAACAGAGCCAATAAGGCAACCAATAGAGGGCAGCACTGCCGCCAGCTCCAGCAGAACACCGCTAACTAAATAAAATTGTTGGTCAATTAAACATTCTATGTATAAGCTCTAGGTTCTGTTCTGCTGTCGAACTGATGTTTATGGTTCTTACAGAGTGAAAGTTACTTTCGGACTTTACCATGCGCAACTTGCGTACACACAAGTTGGATGGAACTTAGTATTAAAGAGGCTTATAAAGATTTTTTCATGTAAAATTGATTTATTTTCTTTGCTTGTTGAATCGTTACCGGATTTATTATTTATATGACTTAAGTTGCTTTATCCTGCGTCTTTTCAGATATTTCTCGCCCAGCTTGGTCTCATTGATCGCATTAACGCGAAAATGAATATTTCTGCTGCTTGTGGCATCTGGGCAGATCCCGCAGAAAGAGCCCAGTTAGTGCTCGTTACAACTAGTCAGTTGTAGGGGTTAGACCTTAAATTCTTTACAAAATGTATACTTGGCTTATTGTCTCGTGGAATGCAGATTGGGCGGGGCATGCACCTGAGTTGTCAGGCATTTATTGACGAACTCCAGAGACCACAACCTTTTCACAAATTTTTTATCTTCATTCCGTCTGATTTATTTCCTTGTTGCGAAAATAAGCAAACACACAAACCAGATGAAATTCCAGTGACTCAAGTCTTGCGAACCGTACATACGAGTATTTCCTTTTCAAACTCAAAAAATTATATCACCGGTTGGAAAGTAGAGCTGAGAACGAATTTCATTTTATGGATGCTATTCACTTTCTAACAATCTCGACATTTTTGGTGTTATACGCTCTTTGTGAAGTATTCGCCTTGTTTCTAAATAAATAAATAAATAAATTTTCGACCCAAATTTCAACTACAATACCTCAGTCCCACACATATGTTGTAGTTAAAATTTAAGTTAGTTTTCTACAGAAAATTATTTATTTAATTATTTATAACAAGGGGAATGCTTCACAATGAATTAATCCTGAAGTGTTTTGACGTGATAGATCTTCCGGAGGGATTTGCTGACGGGGTTTCGGTTAGATATCGAAACAACTAATTGTAGATTTTTTAGAAAATTTCTAAAATAATATATAAGAATGAGATTTAATTTTGAATTCCTTAATCTCTAGAATCATAAAACTAATCAGAGGTTAATTCTAAATACGATAAGTAGGCGAATGTGCACGGTTCCATTTCAGTCTTATTCTCAAGATACTAATTTGAACGAAGCTCATTGAATGCAAGATTTTCAATCTTTTATACAGGGTATTCACGAGGAGAGTTCAATTGTTTGTCTTTTTGATTGGATAAGAATTTATGGTACAGTCACGGAAGAATTTATATTTCTGTCGTATTCGCTTTTGTAGGTAGAAATAAACAGAAATAAACTGAAGAGGAAAAATGCGGAATTTAAAACAAACAGAGAAGCGTTCAATTTTTTAGTCCATTCAGCTCATCCAATCATTTGAAAATAGATATTTCCGTGCAAATATTTCATAGTCAAGGTCAGTCATTCAAGAGAGCAAAGTGCGCCATTCATTATGAACATCCCTCATTCTAGCGACCTCCAGTATTCTTTTCCAACGGCACAAATAGTCAAACTTTATTGAAATTTTAACCGTACTGTTATTATTCAGAAGGGGGTTATTCGTTTTCGCCTAATCAAGACTAATAGTCTCCGGAAGGTTAACCAGTAGGAAAACAATTCATGATTTTCACAAGTGCTTCAAATTAAGAACTAGTGGAACATTGTATCGTCATTTAGATAATTATCATTCTTTGAAAGTAACCTGGTGTGATATTATCATGTGAAGAAGGTTCTCTTGGGGGGCCTGCATAAAATATATATGACAGCCAGTATCTACGATTCCAGTGACATCCCGTCCGTTCAGTTAACTAAATGCGAAGGACCTTCTTAAAGCTTTCCCAGACCATACAAGTTCCAATGAACGGAATCCCAGCACAGTTAAGCGACACAGGGAAAACTGTACCATGTCACTATCCTGGAATTTTCAATTTGTATTTTAATTCAAATATGTCGTTATTTTTTCATTCTACAGCACTGGTAACTAATAAATTACTTTGTTTGCACAAAGTATTATCTCTCCATATTATTATTTAGCGTTCTTCTTTCCTAATTTGAACTGCCTAATTGGTGAGATAGAAATATAAGCGTCGATTACTAAATAAAATTGTTGGTCAACTAAAGTTATTCACTATCAAAGTTTTCCGACTGGCCAACATACCTGGGTGTCTGTCTTTGTTGCGTTTTTGAACATATCTCATCCAAAGTTAGTCTTCGGTCTTTATCTAACAGCACTAACTTTCTGAATATATTTGTCACTTTGGCCAGTTTTTGGCCTACCTGACGTCTGCTTGTCTCCTATGCCTGATTCATTTTCACGGAATCTTTTTACCCGGTATCTAACAGTACAGTCGGTTAGTGCTTCACGCCCATACTTTTGTTTTAGTCTTCCGCGAATTTGGGTGGCACTTTCTCCAATCTCATAAAAATATTTTATCAAAATTCTGTATTCTGTTTTTTTCGAATCCATGTTTCTAGGATCAAAACTCGTTTGCAACTAGATGCTCTTAGAATTTTTACCTGATTTTTTCCCTCAAGGTTCG
>JAQFYE010006054.1:0-11219 GCA_034694305.1 Protaphorura glebata
ATCCTCTGCAAGAATCGAAGCACAGGTTTAAACACTACAACTTTTAACGGGTGTTTCCCTGTTTCCAAGCGAACAAAATATCTCGGAGAGTTCATGGGGAGACTTAGGGCACGCTTGTAAGAGGCTTGTTGCAGTTTCTCAATCGTATCAGTGATTTAGACCCCAAGTTTCAGAAGGGTATAGTGTAGTAATTTGAGAATCGAATCAAATAGCTTGTTCAGAAGACCAATGTCCATTGTAGTGGACTTTCCCGTTATGTGAAATACGGCCCCATGCGATGCCAATCCTTTTCTCAAGAAGATCTCAGCAGTTTTGGCGAAGTTTTCCGTAGAGAAAAAAGCTACTCCTAAATACACATAGGATCTCACGTTCTTCGGATTAATTATAATACCTAACTTGACTGCAACATAAATTCTAGTAAGCACAAAATTTAACATTAGCAACCTTTCACGTGGACACTTGGTACATACGAACGACAAATGTAGCGTTCAAAATATACCGATTTTGCCATCACAGGCTACCACAAAGTACTTCTAAAAACTTACCGCATCAGCTAGTTGCTTATTCCCTTCTTGTTCGTCACCCCTTAGAGTGTGAGGGGTCTTATAATAATAAATCTTAATTCGTCACTCTGAAGGTAACCAGAGAATAATAAGCTTGATAAATGAAAAAATAGTCTCATTAATAAATTAAGCTGTCTTCGTATCAGATAGATCGATAGGTATAAATGCCTTGTTTGTGTCTATTATAGATCATGGGCTAAATAAATGTTAGTCCCTATGTACACTAGTGTTATAAAAATGGAATTATGTCAAAAACACATGCAAGAGAAATACCTATAAAGAAACGAAGGAGACAAAACAATCCAGTCGTAAATAAACTGCATTTCGGAAACTATAAATCCATAAACGTTTCCATGATTGGTTCCTATATATAGTCCGCCTTTCCGTTGTCAGTAAATAAAATTTAGCTGTGGAAGTACACAGTGAATGAAATACGAGGATTCACAAAATAACCCTTAAATTCAACCATTTTCATTCTTAGAGGAATTACACAAATTAAGAATGACAAGTTAGCTTGGTTCCTTATTTCTGGTCGTCAAAAGGACACTACGACAGATGTCGCTTCGCATTTCACATGACAATGGTAGGAGGTCCCATACCTCATAAGATACGCAATAAGATTTCAATAAAATGACATTCAAATTTCGTAAAATTAAAGATACTGCGACGAATAGATTTTTGGTTCAGAAAAACACTGTAAAACATGCTATACTCGAAGACTAAGGTTCTAATACATATTTTGTAATGTTTCTTAGATTACATTTACAAGGTGATAAACCGTCCTACTTATATTAGATAAACAAATACTTACCCCGTCTCGATTGTTTGACAAATCACGTGCTTTGTCGTTAATCGCCGTGATCGCGTTGAACGAGCCGGAGACCCCACATAGTTGACCAGCCTATCCAGACCTGAATTTGGTGTTCTATCAACTGGTTTGTCCATGCTGCAAGTAAGTTAAACCAAAGTCAATATCTTATTGCTTTGAGACAATTTGTACATTGGGATATCTTGAATAATTGAATTACAAGAAACGGATAATTTTACAATTCATCAAATTCCTAAAATTGACATTGTAGGGTTCATGCAAGTTCAGCCATTTTTGAAAATCAGTACTTTATGATTCGAATAAACGTTATATAAATTCAACCAGTTTCTTTTAGAACTCTAAAGACAATTAAAACAATGCTCCGCAATGCTTAATCGTAAGTTATCGCGTAAACGCTCGGTTTGTATAATTAATGGTCGACCTAACTAATTCAAAACGCTATATCTGTATTAGTAGAGATATTTGTATAGTAAGAAGTCTGTGGAAGAAGATAGGAAGCGTAACGTACATATTATGGTAGAGTTTGCGGAGATTTTCAAAGATGAGTCTGGGATGGTGCACCTTGCCGATCCTATCAAAATTTCCAAATTTCTGAAATTTAAGAATCAAAGTGAAAAAAAGAAAGCGTGTGAGGTAGAAATCTGAACCTAACCCTTCGTAAATATGCCTTTATGTAATATGGGCATGACCTTCTGGTCTCAATTTAGAGTAACCAATTACGTCTGTAGGACTCCAGGTTCTTCTTATTTTCAAAGAAAATATAACGCCATCAAGGAGTATCCATCTTTTTGTGGTGGGCATGTTAATTCGGGATTTTGCATTGATCCCCAATTAACCATTTCAAGTCGAGTGTGATGTGGCATTGGCGTCGGCCAAGTTGCTGGTTCGGCGTGATCTAAAGAGATAGTCGTTGGTTCCGCCTAATTAGCTTATTTGATTGACCACATCAATAAAAATAGGTTAAAGTCCAAACCCAGCATGAGTATAAAATCCATTGGGAAGTTTGGAAGAAGAACACTATATGTATTTTGTCCCTACTCTGTAAGCTACTCCTATTAATATGGAACTGTCGTACCATGATTTAAAGTACCCCGCAACTACACCAATTATACGTATCTAGTTTTGGGGACTCGCTTATACACTAATTCCTTATCCTGCAAGAGCAGTCACTGTAGAGACTAGTGTCTGTCTGGCAACAAGGATATCTGAATTGTAGACCTTTAGGAAAAATATTCCCTCACGGGAATTAGCAAAACTACCTCCCAATCACCACACAATTTGGTTCGTTAAAACACTTTAATCTGCAATACCTAACTATGTAGGACAGGTATTCAATCTCTGTCTGGCTAATTACTTCAGAGTTGTAGTAGCAAGCCACGAAGTATCAGCCCAATTAATCGTTATAACTTGTTATTGGACGAGGGATAACCGTTCCATTCGTACATCAGAAAGGATAGATCGATCCGATACAGTTACTTAGGATGGATAGACCGTTCCCATACTGTCACCTTAATAAAGATGGACGGTTCGTATCTCCAACTTTAGATCATTCAAAGAAGGTATGGTATATCTCCAGTATCACCTGCCAGGTACTGCTCTGGTCTATTGAGCTGGAAGAGTTCAGCTCCAGGTAATGTCAATTCTGGTTGCACCGCTGGAAATTCCCAGCAAAGACTGAAGACTGACTCGCTCGGCCCGACCATTTTATACCCGGTCCAAGACGCAATAATTGCTTTCAAACCTACTGTTCCTGAGCATTCTTGGGATATGGGATATACCAATAGAATCCCAAGTAACATGGGAAATTTCAATTCTTCATGATTCCGTTTAACTGGGGCCAAGAGGACACAAAGCGCGCAAATTACAAAAAATAAAAAACAAACTCACTTTACGCATTCCACACTTCACACACACGGTTGTGGTTTGTCAGTCAAGACCAGACATCCTTGTCTCATTAGCTGGTTAACACGGAAAACAACACATTTGATGGTAAAACGAGACAACCGACTTTTTAATGTTGATTTATCGCCAAATCGTCCACTAGTTTACGCTTCCATGCTCCTGTTTGTATTGACGAATGACAAGGAAGCGACTTCTTCATGTTAATAAATAACCAAATCATGTCCGATTGTTTACAACAAATAAAGATTTCGACACCTACAGAAAAATCAATTCATATTTCTATTACAATGCTGTTGCATGGCGGTTAGAGTTCAAGAATGAAATCAAAAGTTTTAGGGTGTGTTCATTTGTTTTCACTGAAGTCCCTCGGCTTCGTCTGCTCCGCAGACGCGGGAGGCTGTTGAAGAGAAGTTATAGTAATAAATATATAATTTGCGGACAAAGTATACAGTATGTATGGCTACGAATGACTCGAACCTTGGTTTCCCTTGGATTGGATGTGTTAACGTTTCCCCTTGTCATGAGGGTGTGCTAAATAACACAATTCTGATTTGTGGGCACGCATTGGAAGCTGCCTTCGTGTCAGATAGATTGATAAGTATACATGCCTCGATTGTATCCATTTTAAATCATGAGGTAAGGGGGGCTAAATAGATATTAGTTACCCTGTACACTAGTGTATAAAAATGGAATTATGTCAAAAACACATGCAAGAGGAATACCTATGAAAAAACTCGCGAGACAAAACTATCCACTCGTAAATAAACTGCATATCGGAATCTATATATCCATAAACGTTTCCATGATTGGTTCCTATATATAGTCCGCCTTTCCGTTGTCAGTAAATAAAATTTAGCTGTGGAAGTACACAGTGAATGAAATACGAGGATTCACAAAATAACCCTTAAATTCAACCATTTTCATTCTTAGAGGAATTACACAAATTAAGAATGACAAGTTAGCTTGGTTCCTTATTTCTGGTCGTCAAAAGGACACTACGACAGATGTCGCTTCGCATTTCACATGACAATGGTAGGAGGTCCCATACCTCATAAGATACGCAATAAGATTTCAATAAAATGACATTCAAATTTCGTAAAATTAAAGATACTGCGACGAATAGATTTTTGGTTCAGAAAAACACTGTAAAACATGCTATACTCGAAGACTAAGGTTCTAATACATATTTTGTAATGTTTCTTAGATTACATTTACAAGGTGATAAACCGTCCTACTTATATTAGATAAACAAATACTTACCCCGTCTCGATTGTTTGACAAATCACGTGCTTTGTCGTTAATCGCCGTGATCGCGTTGAACGAGCCGGAGACCCCACATAGTTGACCAGCCTATCCAGACCTGAATTTGGTGTTCTATCAACTGGTTTGTCCATGCTGCAAGTAAGTTAAACCAAAGTCAATATCTTATTGCTTTGAGACAATTTGTACATTGGGATATCTTGAATAATTGAATTACAAGAAACGGATAATTTTACAATTCATCAAATTCCTAAAATTGACATTGTAGGGTTCATGCAAGTTCAGCCATTTTTGAAAATCAGTACTTTATGATTCGAATAAACGTTATATAAATTCAACCAGTTTCTTTTAGAACTCTAAAGACAATTAAAACAATGCTCCGCAATGCTTAATCGTAAGTTATCGCGTAAACGCTCGGTTTGTATAATTAATGGTCGACCTAACTAATTCAAAACGCTATATCTGTATTAGTAGAGATATTTGTATAGTAAGAAGTCTGTGGAAGAAGATAGGAAGCGTAACGTACATATTATGGTAGAGTTTGCGGAGATTTTCAAAGATGAGTCTGGGATGGTGCACCTTGCCGATCCTATCAAAATTTCCAAATTTCTGAAATTTAAGAATCAAAGTGAAAAAAAGAAAGCGTGTGAGGTAGAAATCTGAACCTAACCCTTCGTAAATATGCCTTTATGTAATATGGGCATGACCTTCTGGTCTCAATTTAGAGTAACCAATTACGTCTGTAGGACTCCAGGTTCTTCTTATTTTCAAAGAAAATATAACGCCATCAAGGAGTATCCATCTTTTTGTGGTGGGCATGTTAATTCGGGATTTTGCATTGATCCCCAATTAACCATTTCAAGTCGAGTGTGATGTGGCATTGGCGTCGGCCAAGTTGCTGGTTCGGCGTGATCTAAAGAGATAGTCGTTGGTTCCGCCTAATTAGCTTATTTGATTGACCACATCAATAAAAATAGGTTAAAGTCCAAACCCAGCATGAGTATAAAATCCATTGGGAAGTTTGGAAGAAGAACACTATATGTATTTTGTCCCTACTCTGTAAGCTACTCCTATTAATATGGAACTGTCGTACCATGATTTAAAGTACCCCGCAACTACACCAATTATACGTATCTAGTTTTGGGGACTCGCTTATACACTAATTCCTTATCCTGCAAGAGCAGTCACTGTAGAGACTAGTGTCTGTCTGGCAACAAGGATATCTGAATTGTAGACCTTTAGGAAAAATATTCCCTCACGGGAATTAGCAAAACTACCTCCCAATCACCACACAATTTGGTTCGTTAAAACACTTTAATCTGCAATACCTAACTATGTAGGACAGGTATTCAATCTCTGTCTGGCTAATTACTTCAGAGTTGTAGTAGCAAGCCACGAAGTATCAGCCCAATTAATCGTTATAACTTGTTATTGGACGAGGGATAACCGTTCCATTCGTACATCAGAAAGGATAGATCGATCCGATACAGTTACTTAGGATGGATAGACCGTTCCCATACTGTCACCTTAATAAAGATGGACGGTTCGTATCTCCAACTTTAGATCATTCAAAGAAGGTATGGTATATCTCCAGTATCACCTGCCAGGTACTGCTCTGGTCTATTGAGCTGGAAGAGTTCAGCTCCAGGTAATGTCAATTCTGGTTGCACCGCTGGAAATTCCCAGCAAAGACTGAAGACTGACTCGCTCGGCCCGACCATTTTATACCCGGTCCAAGACGCAATAATTGCTTTCAAACCTACTGTTCCTGAGCATTCTTGGGATATGGGATATACCAATAGAATCCCAAGTAACATGGGAAATTTCAATTCTTCATGATTCCGTTTAACTGGGGCCAAGAGGACACAAAGCGCGCAAATTACAAAAAATAAAAAACAAACTCACTTTACGCATTCCACACTTCACACACACGGTTGTGGTTTGTCAGTCAAGACCAGACATCCTTGTCTCATTAGCTGGTTAACACGGAAAACAACACATTTGATGGTAAAACGAGACAACCGACTTTTTAATGTTGATTTATCGCCAAATCGTCCACTAGTTTACGCTTCCATGCTCCTGTTTGTATTGACGAATGACAAGGAAGCGACTTCTTCATGTTAATAAATAACCAAATCATGTCCGATTGTTTACAACAAATAAAGATTTCGACACCTACAGAAAAATCAATTCATATTTCTATTACAATGCTGTTGCATGGCGGTTAGAGTTCAAGAATGAAATCAAAAGTTTTAGGGTGTGTTCATTTGTTTTCACTGAAGTCCCTCGGCTTCGTCTGCTCCGCAGACGCGGGAGGCTGTTGAAGAGAAGTTATAGTAATAAATATATAATTTGCGGACAAAGTATACAGTATGTATGGCTACGAATGACTCGAACCTTGGTTTCCCTTGGATTGGATGTGTTAACGTTTCCCCTTGTCATGAGGGTGTGCTAAATAACACAATTCTGATTTGTGGGCACGCATTGGAAGCTGCCTTCGTGTCAGATAGATTGATAAGTATACATGCCTCGATTGTATCCATTTTAAATCATGAGGTAAGGGGGGCTAAATAGATATTAGTTACCCTGTACACTAGTGTATAAAAATGGAATTATGTCAAAAACACATGCAAGAGGAATACCTATGAAAAAACTCGCGAGACAAAACTATCCACTCGTAAATAAACTGCATTTCGGAATCTATATATCCATGAACGTTTCCATGATTAGTATCTATATATTAGTTCCCGTTTTCGTTGTCAGTAAATAAAATCTAGCTTTGAAAGTACACAGTAAATGGAAATAGTGGGACTTGAAACTCGAGTTCAGTGTGTGCGGGTTTTTGTAGACAGTCAGACTCTAGCTAGGACCAGAAAGGTCCATCATTCAGTACTCTCCGAGTTAGTCAGAATCTTTGAGTTATTTAGTATTCTCCGTAGTAGAGTCGACCACAAGCAGTTTATTAGTCCAGTCAATCATTTTGTATTAAATAAAGATTAACCCGAAGTCGGGTTTAGTTGACACTAAATCTGGTGACCGTGTCCAAGTCCTCATTCCGTTTTACCGACCAAACGGAAATATGTGCCTACCATCAACAGTTATACATCCTACAATACTTACCCAGTCTGGATTTTTGGACAAAGCACGTGCTCGGTTGGTAATCGAAGGGTTCCATTCAAGCTGTAAACGAGCCGAACTCAAGAAAGTTGCCAGCTTACACAGTTCCGATTCCGTTGTTTTATCAACTGGTTTGTCCGTTTTGTAAGTAAGTTAAACCAAAGTGAATATCTTATTGCTTTGAGACAATTTGTACATTGGGATATCTAGAATAATTGAATTACAAGAAACGGATAATTTTACAATTCATCAAATTCCTAAAATTTACATTTTAGGGTCCATGCAAGTTCAGTCATTTTTGAAAATCAGTACTTTATGATTCGAATAAACACTATATAAATTTAACCAGTTTATTTTAGCACTCTAAGGACAATTAAAACAATGCTCCGCAATGCTTAATCGTAAGTTACCGCGTAAACGCTCGGTTTGTATAATTAATGGTCGACCTAACTAATTCAAACTCTATATCTCTATTATTAGAGATATTTGTATGGTAAGAAGTCTGTGGAAGAAGAGAGGAGTACATTTCGGACTCATTTGAACCTTCATTCGCAGGGTTGTGAAAACTTGCCTCATTTTTTAAATCTCACATTAGAATGAGAAATAAGGCAATCACGACGAATAGCTTGATGGTTTTCGCCCACCCTCTATACATTCTTTCCAAGGAGTTGTCGTTTGAAATGCTTTTCGAAGTTTACTCATCATATTCGCCAACTGCTTGTTGGCTTCTTCTCTATCTCCTTTTGTCATAGAAATGTCCTAAAAGAAATGATGTTTAGATCCAGTTTAGCTCTAACAAGGCAAATGCGATGGCTCTCCCTTATAGGCATACGTGCTTACGCTATTTTGTTTTCGGTCCATCATGCCTGGTATGGAATGTGGATCCAGTCTGAATGTTGCATTGTACGAGCCTTCTTCCACGAAGACATCCAACTTATTTAAGTCAATTGTCGTAGGCTCATTTGTCCGCTTTTACTCTTGGATCCTTGCGCTCCGGCCTGGTATCAGGAAGTGTCCTTTCCTCGTTGCCCAGTAGACCCGCCAAATAAGAATTAAAAGTAAAGGAATTAACGATTAAAAATCGTAACTGATTTTTGGGGTTGAAGTTATTTTTTTGGGGGACAATGTTACATTCTCTCGTGGGAGAGAAGTATTATATTCATGGGTAGCAGTGACCGGGGACAAAGTTTTTTTTATGGGACAGAAGAATTAGTAACCTAAATAAATGATATTCGGAATGACTTACATTGACAGAGATCTTTTTTATTTTCTTTGGATACGCACTGCGTGACATTCTGAACCGTTCTTATATATTATTTTTGTTCACTCTCCGGTTTTGATTCAAATGGAAATTGACTATATCAGTTAGGAATTGGACTTAAAGCCGAATGCGGGTAGAAGAAGGAAAACCGAGAATTAAAATTCATTGTGTGCGTACACACAACACAGTGTGTATGAATGATATTATTCTCAATGGCTTACATTTCTTTTTTGATTTCTTCTGATCACTTTTTCACGATTTCGATTGATTTCACGGAACAAGAACACTGACAGACAGAAGAGTACTGTTATGTCTGACTGAATGAAGTTAGAGAGAATGATTTAAGTTTCTTGGAATTATGATATCAGCATTCCATATTGGACAGGATGCTAACTTTTTCAACTTTGAATGAAGTATTTGCAAAGCTTGCAAAAATTAGTCGTCTCTGCTGAACTAATTCATCACCGCGGATGTACGTTGGCAAATTTTTAAGTGAGTAAATAAAAATTTATGAAGCTTCCACGTACCTGGCGACTCATTTATATTGTTCTTTGATAATATTTTTGCACTTTCATAACAGGTCGAATGGACCAAATGTATTACGATCTAAAATAAAATCAACCCGTTCCTGTTTTCTTATTCATATACCACTTACATTTCCAATATGTGACAAGTGTAGCGAACCAAAGTGTGTGTTGATTCGGGTCCACGAACACGGGTGTTTTTTTTACATGACACATCAACTTCTTCATGCATGTTAATTTTCCACTTTTGCTAACTCTTAACGACATGACTTGCGAGCCCATAGCACGCCCACAATATGTCGAATATGAACTGTACTCTGGAGAGCCGGAAAGATACCGGCCTCAAAATTGAATTATCACACGCGGTGTTTACCTTGTCAAAGTGGTAATTCAAATTTCCCGCACTTCTAGTACATAGAATTTGAGATTGGTGTCAGCATGTGCAGTGTTTTTTCGGGCTGCACTGTATTATCATGGTGAGTAACCATTAGCTGATTACGCTAATTGCTTATTACAATTAACTAACTAATTTGGAACAATTAACTAATTTGGAACAAAGTAAAACCCGTGGAATTCTCATGCCTGTCCTAATGAAACTGAAAGCTGAAGTGAAAAAAATGTATTTTAAGTTTGACAAGCTCTACGTAAATGGAAAATTATACACAGAATAAGTAAAAATGTTTACAATCAGGGCAACGTGAAATATATTGGTATAAGAACTTAATGCATAATAATATTTTCAAGTACAAGACCTCTCTCTCTCCACCTTCATTCATAAAATCGGCTTAAATTTGGTTTACCTAGTAACCACTTAAATCTAACAAATAAGAAATGTAAACATGAATGTCTGTAAGGGCTATGGCTGAATCGGACAATAAAACCAACATTATTATTATTATTATTATTATTATATTATTACAATTAACTTAAAAAGTTGCATAATTAAGATTTCCGAAGGACTATTCTTCCTAATTACGAGATGGGGTAGCTGGGGAAAACAGTTAGAACAATTTAAAATACTTATTGCTATGCTGGTTACTCTAATTGGTAATTATACTTAACTTAAAAAGTTGCATAAGTAAGACTTCTAAGGGACTACTATTCCTACTAATTATGACGTGAGGAAGCCGGAGAAAATAGTTAGAAAATTCTAAAATACTTAATAGCTATGTTTATTACGTTAACTTAGAAAGTTGCATAATTAAGACTTCTGACGACTAAAATCATTTTGGAATTGTTGAAAATTATTTTTGTAACTTAAAATCTCAGGATTAATTTCTGAATTTATTTTTCGAAATTTTAAAATCTGGGACGGGTTTGAAAACAAATGACACATTAGTGAATCCAATTTCAAACCCTCGAAATATCGTATGACAATAACGCTGTTAAACTCGGAGAATGCCAAAATTTGGAAATGCCGTTATATCGAGAATACATTTCATCATGGGCTGCAGGGTGGGCGGCAAAGGTTACGTGACACCATGTACAATTTAAAGTAATTAGTCTCATCATAACATTCAATTTCTTGTGACCTTAATGCCAGTTGACTCTTCATATGTCATCACAAGGGATGGACTCGAAAACGTTTGGAAAGTTGATTATTTTTTGGGTCTGGCTGTGAAAATTAGTAATTTTGAAAAGAATGTTTTATTAAGAGAAGAATTGTATTTCAGGATGCATGGGATATCCACTTTTTAGTATTCCTTGGAGATCGGAAGGCAACTCATAAATTAGTGGAAGAGTGGGAGGAAGGAATCAAAAAG
>JAQFYE010006055.1:0-11218 GCA_034694305.1 Protaphorura glebata
GGAGCGCGTGACGGACGGACAGACAGACAGACGGGGAGGATTTTATAAGCCCTTTACAGGACTGCGTCCACGGGCTAATAAGGGAACTGCGGTTGTGATATCCACACTAACTTACCCACACTTTCTTTCCCGAATTCGGGTAACTTCTTTGTTACCCGACTAGAACGAACGGTTGGACAGTTAATGCGCAACCAGCCAGATGGAGCTTACTGTTCAAACCAAGTTCACCCGGGTGAAAGCAGTGAAAGTTCTATGGGATCAATGTTTGGCTTTGACAGTGAAAGTGCATTCAGATCTGTCAGTTCACAGATTACAGGAAATTACCACTTTTGTGTTACCTTCTTACTGGTATCTTTTGATACCGTTGTTAATCTTGCCACTAGCAACTCGGATATGAAAAGTACGCTTTGCAGGCCAAAAGCATTTTTGAATTCCGAAGCGCGATGTTAGCTTGTAACTCATTACGTCGCTGCAATTTACCCCGCTGTGTAACACCTAAACTTACACATAAAGAATTTTATCCCCACGTGGTACGATGGGAGTCGTTTAAGTTAACTTTTGTTTTGAATTTTTTTACTTCCGCGTCGGAACCTATTTTTGAATTGGAACTTGAATTTATTTAACTACAATATCCTACAAATAGTAGTGCGTTTAGAGGAAATTATACATGTAAATAAATTTTTACTAAGGACTAATTTTTATCCGTTAATTTTTGAAAAATTAACCATCATCTGACAAACCAACAGTTGAATTGATTCCTTTCAATTATAAATTCGCCCAAATTGAAGTCCAAAATACGATGCTACCACCTTAAGACATTTTAATGGAAAAATTATATAAGTAGAGAAATGTCATATCACCGTACGAGTAAACTGATATAACTTTGCTTTGTCCAAATAAGAATTCGATGCAAAATGTAAAACTCAATTCAATTCTATCTACGACGAAAGTCTTAATAAATCTCACATGCATACCAATCAGATTTTCGTATTGATTTATTACGTGCAATTCCATCTTTTCTGCGACTCCACTCTAGTCGTTGCGCCTACTTCATTGTTCGACGGCGTGTGATCGTGATCGTGTGAACTGGCTCTATGTAGGGCAACGTAGATTTATCTATTTATTATGTGAGAAATGAATTTGATGAGATGGGCTGAGTACAAACACGGAATTCCACTAGACGACAAAGACTTCCATTTCCCATTTTTGCTTAAGTACGAAAGCGTACATCAAAATCGTGTGAAATCGAATTTATACTAAATCATGAATCCATTCTCCATTTCAAATTTCCTTGTGATCTTGGAGAGTCGTAGAACCGCAACGCAAAGCAAGGTCGCTTAGATCAGGTATCGCTAGGATAACCTCGCTTCATATGTATCTTGCGCTATAATAAAATTACAAAATGATATAGTTTCCTGGATTTTTTAATGAAGTGTGGCATGTGGTATAATAGTCATCATTATTTATTAATTTTTATTTATGAATTATGGATTGACTTTCAGAGATATAGCGAGAATATCCGATCTCATTCATTATAAAAAAATTACGTAGGCCTGTCGTGATTTGAGCCCTATTTGACTGATAACGGAGAAATACTAGTCGCAATGTTCGGAATCCATGACTGCATTTCTCGTGTTATCTCACAACCACTTTAATCAGTATGTCGAATCCAAATAAATAGTACACACTATACATTCAATCATTCACCTGACTCGTTATTCCGTAGCGAATCATAATTCAAAAATTACAAAGTGTGAAGACTGACACTGAAAACGACAGGAAATAGAACTGCACAGTACAAAATTAGAGAATTGCGGAAAAAAATGGAACACGAAAGTTGTAGGTGATTTTGACTATAGAAGCGACAAAATAAATAATACATTTTTTTTCGTTCAAATTATAACTACAAGTATTATTTTCTGTAATACAGTGGTTACTGAGCATGATGTCTACTGGATTGCAAAAACTTTAACGACTTCTTATGATGTCGTAGTTAATTCGAATAAATTGGGTGGAGCATTGGGTTTGCTTCCAGCACAAATTGAAGAAGTACGACATGCTTGTCTCTTTTCTGGATCTGGCACATACGAAATTCTTTCACGGTTAATAACCAAATGGATCTCAATTCGCGGTCACCGATGTACACTAGCAGAATTGTTAACAGTTTTAAGATCGGAAAGGTTCAATTCCGCAGCAGGTACACATTACTGCAATTCCCTTTATGACATAACATTAAAATTAACCTAAATTTAAAATGCCCTGTGCGAAACTATTTTTATAGACGAACTGATTAAGGCTGCACAAAAACAAACGACGAGGAGTCCGAGTCCAAATCTAAATAGCAATGCTCAACCAGATATGATTAATACAGAAACCAACATTATTCCGGACGACTTCCCATGTAAGAAATATATTATAATAAAGCACAGTCGAGATTCTTTAATCATTGTAATTCATACCATTGTCAGTAACAGAAAACCATGTGCAGCGTGTCCGAGATCAAATCATAGAAGATATCACTGCAATTACAAAGTGGGTAACGATCAAGGACTGGTTTCTTCACAAATCTGTGGACAAATACATAATAGACGAAATGTTGAAAGATCCATCAAAGATTGAACATACAATTCTAAAGACACTCCAAATTTGGATTAGTCGGGAAGGGCCGAAAGCCACGTTTGAGACGCTCGTGAGTATATTTGATGAAATCGAGCTCAAGCATCTATGTAGTAAGTCCATGAAACACAGGTTGACACTTGTCACAGAGGTTCAACTAAATACGAATGTTTGGTTATCAAGGTGACCTCAACGGGATGAAAGCAGTGATTTGGAGGAATTCGAAATCTTGAGGCTTCCGCCATATTATGACTGGACAGCTAGAGTTGGCGAGGTCACGTCAGAAACCATCCATTTTACTTTTATTTCCTGTCAAATTCTGTTAAGTTGGACTGAATTAAATGGAAGTCTGACGTAGTCATTGATATGCTCTAATTTCTTAATATCTCAATATACTTACAAGACAACTTTTTGAAGAACTAGCTCTAAACTTAATTAAAAATTATTTCGGAAGGTAATTGACATTTAAGACGTTTGCATTAGTGCAAAAATAATTCTTCATAATGGTTCGTAATACCCGTCAAAAATGCAAAAGATTTGGGATCTTAAAATAAGACTGAGAAATACATTTTGTGTGACATTTTAAGCGGAACTCAGATCAAAATCATTCGATTAAACCTGAATTAAATCTTCTTTCACTAAAGTTGTTTAGGTGGTCCTGTGTCGAAGCGGTAATATTAATGGTAGGATAGTTCGTGGTAGGAATTGAACCAGCAGTCTCATGATCATTAAATATACCCGGATCTAAAGTCTGACCTACTTAGGTCACTTAAGGTGTACCCAACCCTACGGCTATCCCATTCCCCCAGATGATAGATGTGATATGAATCTTTTTCGACGAAATAAAGCCGGTATTACTTCGCAGTTGTTTGATTTGACAATTTGATTTCGAGTTATTTTATTTCGATCTCTTTACGAACAGCCGAATAAGTAATTTAATAATTCAGTTCGAATGTTTTACTTCTTATTTAATCCCGTTGCACAAGTCAGTTTTGCAGTCACAGGAAGACGCTGTAGAATTAGCATTTGGAATATTTTGGATGACACAGGTTGCGGTAGCGTTGTTGAATGCATCCTTGAGACACCCTCTGTAAATAAAGCCAGGCGCTGGCATCCCCGTAACGGTGACAGAGATGTACGCACAACTTGCTGGAGCTAAATTGGCTGGGCATTCCACGACTGGGGTTCTTGCAGCGTTAAATCCTGTGAAACATCCTACAAGGGCAGCTGCTGCGTCAACTCCGGCGACGAACTTGCATGTATAACACTTCAGACCTGTAAGAATAGGGTAAATATGTATTAGAATTTGGGAATGTAAGAAATAATCGCCGAATTATTACCGTAAACAAGTAAAATCGCTTGAGACGAGGCCAAAATGATAAAAAGTGCGGTTGCAATTGGCGATGCCATCATGAATCGAATCTGCGGTATCGTTGGCGGTTTGCTGATTCTGATTTATGAGTAAAGAACAAGAACGACTCTTCCGCTCAAGTCAAGAAAATGATATAATGTGTCACCATTAGGGAAAATATGATTGTTGTTCAGTACCGACTACTGTAAAAAAAACAAGTCGGGGTTAATAACAAGTAAATAACACGGAAGACTCATTAGGTCAAAGCCCGAGAGGTTCACTTCCGCATATTACGAAACAATACTAGCAAGCATTTTTTTTTTCTGTTGTCCCGTATTTGTGTGAAGCTCAAGCCAGTAATTGGATGATTTCATTTTAAATTATTCCGTACTTTTTCTTTACATGTAAACAATGAACTCAACAATGCATAATCAATTTGTAAAAGCTATTAATTGCTAATATTTTATTCAATATATTTTATTTATATTTAATATAATTATATATGAGCATATATTTTATACCCCCGCCATAAGAGAGAGCTTCTAGAAACTCCAATCCCCAAATAAGCATATGAAACCAAGAATGGCACATATGGTAAGGTCCTTCTAAGTAATAGTGTTAGTCGTGTTTAACTTTGTTTTGGTCCAATTTTGTGCATTCATTATTATTACGAATCTTAAAGTGAGACAGTTTGTGGTTCTATTGTTCTAAAAATTTCGAATTCACAATCGCAATAGTCGACGTCTGGCTCCTGTGTATCGAACGCCGAAGCTTTTCCATTATTTCCCACAAGACTTTTATATGTGCATTAGAGCTCATCATCACATTTCTCTACTTTCCATCTCATATTAACGTACATTCTTTCCAGTAGCACCATTGCAGAATATTCTATCATTCCAGAAATTGGACCTTAAAGATATAAAATAATGCACTACTGGGTAGTACGTCTTTTATGTACCCTCATAAGTTAATTTTATATGCAGATAAGATGTAGAAATTGTGATCTCTTTTCAAATGAATAGAACTATAATTTGGTACTTACAACAATATTATAGATTTCTCTGACATAAAGAGTGGTCAACGTAATATTCCTGCTCAGTATTTTGTGAATGTGGTAACATTGTATAAATGCGACCTTGTAGTATCAAACTTTGTGAAATGTTGTCGACGACCTTCGAGTTTTTGGATGAATCCTTTCAAAGTCTCAACAAACCATGACATGGCATACTTTTCAGAGCACAACTTGGAACTGGAACCACATGAAATTAATGGACGGCCTTGCATGCATATCCGTACAATAGGTATCTGTCACCGAAACTGGGGAACTCAATTTTCAAGGGGGTCGTAAAATATTTCTAGAGTATGACACGAACGGCAACAGATACTTGAAAAGCTTTGGGGAGCTGTTCGTGCCCAGATTTTTCCACAAAATTGGGTTAACTTATAAACAAGAGAAACGTGGAAATTCCTTTTCCTTATGCATTGCACACATACGAAACGTAGTTTCCCTGATGCTTGGAGAAATTCCGTAGTTAATACTTTCAGGATTTCATTGGTAATCTGAGATTTAGTTTTTATGAAAAAAATTAGATTGACTAACAACCAACATGAGAGATTTTGTGAAGCGTCAGTGCGTAATGTACAAAAAAACGAACTAGTTGTCAGAAAATACAATTTTGTTAACATTGTTAGAAATTCTTAAAACGCTATTCTTTTTACGCATCTGTCAACAATACTCTCAAAATTCCGAAGAGTACATTTGGATTCCCTATCCGAAACTTTCTTGCCTGACTCTTTCATCAAAAGAGCACCTATTGCTTGAATTGGCCAAACTGCTTTAAATATAAAGTATTTATACTCAAAATTAATACAATGACAGCGAATGATTATAAACAGATACGATGATATTTTATTTCATACCATAGCCATGTCAATAATCGGTCTTAGAAAATCGATTAAGTCATACACAATTTAGAGCACCTACAAACGTAAAGATGCTTTTAGGTTCTTTTAAGTTCTGGTGGAATTGTGGTAATGTAATTAACCCTCCGTTGACGCTTCAGTTTTGAAATTGGGTTAATAGTCGAATCCGGCAAGATTTATTGGATGAATTTATCGAATGTCATCTCTGGAGTGCCGGGTTAAATTTGGATTGATTTGTTTATATTGGTTGTCAGTTATTCATTGCCGGTGGTATTGTTGTTCTTCTTCGTCTGCCTGCAAAAATAATAATATTACTAGAGATAGGTTATAATATTAATTCTCCAATTAAGGTCATTGAAATGTTAAGTTAAATAGTACTAAACGGAAAGCTGAGTTTATATTAATGGTGATGAATTGCAAAACTTTGGGGAACGTTCATAACGTTCAAAGTAAGTTCAGTCTAGAGTTGGCTAATTACATTTAAAATTGGTAATTGGTCAAAAGATTTCACTCGATTTCTCAAGTCTTTCTTGATCTTCCTTGGTATTTCTCCTCGAGAAGGAAATGATTGATTCCATAGAGGTTGAGATTAAAGGAACCACAAAAATTTGTCCGACCATTTCATTGAAAAAAGAAACAATTACATAAATTGAACGGCTGAAATCTGTCCTATTTTCGGAAATGATTTGTCATTTTTTCATGCGTTAAGAAACTAGCACGCCTGCGGCAACTATTAAAAGGCATGCCAATTGGATATTATGACCTATTCATGACTATTAAGTAATAATAAATGAAAATCATTTACGAAAATGAAGAAGGCTTCCAGTTAAGGAAAGAGTTTGGTCAGGATTGCTCAATTGTCGTCATCGTGGTGAAGTTTTCGAACCTACAATAACATGTACATACTTGTTAAAGTCAATTATGCGTAAACTGGGAAGGTCAAAATTGAAATGCTTCTGATCGCAGCTTGTACATTCAGTTTCAACAAATTGAATATGATTAACGGTAAACCTTACTTGGAAACACAAAACCGAAGAAATAAATTATGTATTGTCTTGTTCAGTAGTAATCCCAATTTGATGATTAGTGATTCAAAATTTTAAAAAAGATGCAATTACTCTTTAGAAATTAAAAAGATTCGTTGGTTCGGATATTGGTGCAAGGGAACTTTAAAAGCCGAGAGCGAGCACCCTTAAATGTCAGTCCTAGTCATTATCAAGATTCTGCAGTACTTTCAGGCAAAAGTTTATGCCGAATATTCGGTTCGGTCGAAAGCGCCATTCAGTCAATTTAGCCATATAATAATCGGTCGAATTACTGGAATTGGGTTTATGGAATGCTCGAGACTGTTTCTATGGACAGGTCTGTCCGAAATAAAGCCCCTTGTGGATTTACAGACAGGTATTCGTTTGGCTGACCATCGCAATATTCGTCTAGCTGATTTTTATGATTTTTACACTGAGGGATCTAAGAGAAAGGCGCTGCAACAACAGATGGTCGACTGATTTAAGGAAAACTTATCATTGAATTTTCATTGAATTATCGAAGTAGGTTATTCGTTTGTTGTAAGTGCAAAATAGGTTTCCGAATTCTGCCGAGGCAGGACACAATAATGAAACTCCAATAGGTTTGGATTCTGGTTAAACACTGTGTTGACAATTTCTGTGTTGTCTAACTGCCATTAGTGATGTAATCCTAAATATCACAGACCTAATACTTTATCGTTCTAAATCCCTGTCAAATTTTTACTATCATGACACTGAGTTTAGGATTAAAACAGCATGCAGATACTGGAATTATGAAATTACAAGAGGTCAAGAAAGTAAAAGTCTCCACCATTCGAGGTAAACTTGATTTTCTGTCGACACTGTCCAAGGACATCCCGACTGTATCCAGGACTACATGCTAGCGTCGGGGCTCCGATGTTATATACAGCATTGTCGTCCGCACATCTTGGATGCTTTTCATCCTGAGGAAATCGAACTCGTTCCAAACGATTCTCGCAAGTTTTATCATTTGCAAATAATTCGACGCATTTCTCCTTGTAGAACACAAGCTTCTTTTCACTCCCAGGACATTTTCTTTCTTCACAAATTACTTCGTTGCTTTGGTCGTATACGAGCCAATGATTTGATGGACAGTGTCCCTGCGATAAAATGAATAATTCTTGTATTAATTGAAATTATATCAAACAAAAATCTGTTATTATTATAATTTCTTCTCGAATTCCGACGAGATATAATAATAAACTTGCAGTGTAAATTCCACAATAATTATTGTATCCAAGATATACCGACAGTACTGTTCTTGTAACGTAGATTGAGTCGAAAGTTATCGGCAAATCGGCAATGATTATCGCATACTAAATTTTGATTTTTCTCTCTCATTCTCTCACTCCAGAAAAATATTATAATCATCAAAATATCGATCATAAAGATTTTAAATAATAGTTTAAATTAAATGTAGAAGTACCTGCTGATAAATTTGGTAGCATTGGGAATTGTTGACATGGTAGACCAATGGAATATCTTGAATATGACTACAGTCACAGTCTCCAGTTTGGTTATCTTGGTAGGAATAAAACAACATATTTTCTCCACAAGGGCCCTTCCTGCCAGGTGTGTAGCATCCTCCATCTTTCTTGTAGTAACGTTTATTAGGGTTCATACATTTGTGTGTTTGTGGACTAAAAATATAATTTTGAAAAACTTTAAATTTTTCTGGGGATTTCTATTTTTAGAAATCATGCATATCAGGAACTAACTTTACATTAGCAGCCAATTCTGTATTTCGTTTAATTCTTCTTAGACGTTGAAAGTGTAGGGCCTCCCGGTATCCATATCCATTCGGATGTACCGTTCTGGCGTGCCTTATTGTGTGACCTGAGCAGTTACTAATAGATTGAATTACGACGGCTATGGTCACTAAGGTCAAACTTAGAAATATCCAGTGTGTCCTCTGTTGAAAAAACATTGTTAAGCACTGAAACTCACCAAATATACTTTGGAATTGAATTTATTAAAAGTCCCAAAGGAAAAGGATCAGAAGCTACGACGACACAAGATAAAAGTACATAATCTGTGTAATTCTATGGTATTTGATATAGAACCAAGTTTTGATCGTGTTGGGTGACATACACGACTATTCTCAGAATCATCGTGTTAAACTATACAGTGGAAGAAAATCAGGTTCTGCCAGTTTTTTCTTCTTTAGCAGGTGTTTATTGTCAGGACGAATATTATGTTCAGTGTTGCTTAAAGGTTCAAGATCTCTATTTTTTATATAGAGATCTGTGAATTTGATTAAATTTAGAGGTGATGCTATTAGTTATATCTATGACCGATAATATTCCGCAGTCACATTGCACTGCAGTAGTGATTTGTGATACGTCTGACAAGGAAACTATTTATCATGTCATTCAAATTCAAGCCGACTCCAAAATCATTCTAGGAGAGTGATTTCATGAAGGGCGCTGACCACAGGAACTAACATGGAAGATCTTGGTTCACTTATCAAAATTGTCAAAACATTTCCAATCGAGCTTTTCCACGGATATTGCCCTGAAAACTTGACAGAAGTGTCAATGTATGTATATCTAATTCGAATAATAATTTCAATCGCACTGAGACCTTCAAATTATCGACCTCCGAGACGCTCGAAATAATTAATCTTGAACGTCTAGTCTGTTTGGAGTTTTTGCAAGAGAAGGCACTTCCTTGTCAACTCTTTTCGTCGCGATATTTGAGTGACACAAACTTAATGCCATTTGATCTCACGACAGCCTAACCAAACTTGAACATATAAAATGTGTCATGAAATTGTTACATCGTGCCTTCATTAATTATATTTTGTCGTGTAAAATTTTGACTCTAAGAAAACCCAGTTCCTGTACATTGATTATTTAAGTGGCATTTCCACATTGTATTTTTGGATGCGTATGTATATTGGCATCTTGAACAATTTTTGCGAATTGCCTTTGAATGTGCCGAAGCTATTTAAGGTTAGGGCCAGGAATTTAAAATTCGGACAGGACTATTTGATAAGGAATTGCAACCCGATACGGTATACTTCATAATTATATGTATTCGTTTGTATGGGGAATTGTATTTATTTGCTAGTAGAGGTGTGAACGGGCCGACTTTTGGCGGCCCGGCCCGATCCGGCCCGTTCGTTTTCAAGTCCGGGCCCGATCCGAATCCAAAATATTTTATTTTTTTCGGCCCGGCCCGATCCGGCCCGTTTGTTTTCAAGTCCGGGCCCGATCCGAATCCGAAATATTTAAACATTTTTCGTCCCGTTTTCTTTAAGTCCTGACCCGATTCGGCCCGATATATTTTAATTTCGAATTTGAAGTAGAATTTTAAAAATGCGTTACATTTTTATTAAGGAGTAAACGGCGTTATTTAGTTAGATTTAGCAGAATTGAAATTGAATACTGAGTGCATTACAATTTAATTTAAAATTGCTTATATATTTGAAACAAAAAACAGATTAAAATCGAAATTAAATGTAACCGGTTTCCTTCAGTGAAGTTTGAATTTGGTTGAAGGTTGCGTGATCGCTCCTGAACAATTAGCATTTGATTGCGCAAAACACATAGAGATGACATTCGCATTAGAGTCATCCGTTTCTCGGTTTCATCGGGATAAGATTGGTGAACGGGCCAACCTTTATCGGCCCGCCCCGGCCCGTTTGTTTTTAATCCGGGCCCGATCCGTCCGAAATACGGGCCGGGCCGGCCCGGCCCGTTCACACCTCTATTTGCTAGGCGAGGAAAATTATACCAGGTTCTAAAACTTGACTAACAATCATCTTTAAAACTATCCTTTACTTTTAGACATACACAACCTGGAAATAAGACCTATGAATTGGGTAGTAGGTTTTGATTGTCTTTTGGCCCAAAATTCCGGATCATTTCACCGACTTCAAATATCTGTTTTTAAGGAGGGCCACGAATTGTTTGTAAGTTTCTATTGCACAATTCGATGAAATGAAATACATATAGTATCCCGTGCAAAACAAACCACGCCCATTCTGTCGACAATATTGTTGTTTCCAATAACGTGTTCCCGATAAATGTCGACTTCCGCTTTAAGTTCTTTGTTGGTAATGTTCGATTACTTCTTACCATCTGTGCGGGGTACATTGTTTACAATAATCATTTTACCCGATCAGTGAACAATCTGCATCAATGTAGTTCCCCGTCGTCTGATGCTGGAGTGAAGTGTTGTCCTATATTGGTGTGAAGCTTTGGAATGAATTTGGCTTGGAAGAGTCATCTTATAGAATGTTCAAGTGTTATTCTAGTGAAATGATTCGTGCATCTGT
>JAQFYE010006056.1:0-11217 GCA_034694305.1 Protaphorura glebata
GTCAACAAATATTTAATTGAGTTAGCGACGCTCAAAGTTTCAAAGTAGTCTGAGAGATAATAAACACCCTGTATAATCAAACATACAGTAAATATGGATAAAAATGGCATACATAAACACAATCGCATATGCGCGTGATAGCAGTGACGGCTGCGCAGCAATATTATCAAACATAGTGGCAACTTTATCGGACTCCCAATATGACCATCCATTTCGGATTCAGTTCTGTGACTTTTTTTTCCATGTGTTTGGAAGAATTTGAAACGTTTCAATGGCAGTTGTGGGCTCTTCGTCGGAAATGAAATAAACTGGCTTTTTCTTTACTCATTTTCCTCTTAAAATGTAAGAAAACTGGTTATAAGACGTCACTCCTAAAATGAAAGTGCATTTCTTCCGAATCTTTGCAACATTTCATTACAATTTTCTATATCTTTTCTATTGAAAGATTATGGCCTAACAAAGGTACGTTTTGAGATACGTTTATTCAGCTTCTTTGATATCTGGTCCAATTCAAGAATCTTTTATTCCTTTTTGTCACAAAAGAAATGTTACAGTTTACAAGTTATGAAGTCAACGGGACATGGAATTTTCCAAGTGGCAAGATTTTTTGAGAATATTTCGAGATTACGGTTCCAGAAAATTTCTCGTCACTGATTTCTGATGAGATCAGTTCGGACAGTTCATATGATTCCTAAAAGCTCAATTTGAAGTTCTAATATGATGATGATAGTTAAATCCAGGCTAACAGGAAGTTTAAGAATCGCGATACATTTTGATTCCCAGTTTTCTTACCCCGTTTGGCGGAATTTTTTCAGTGCAGAATCCACATTCAGAAAGCTGTCAATTAATATCGGAAGTCTACTGACGTAAATTGTTACTGCCATTCATGAGATGCCTCCAAATTCTGAACTAGGATTTTCAGGAAATATTAGCAAAAGTGTTCATTTTGTGTTTGTTTGAAACGTAAGGTAACATTTCCAGAACTCTTGATTGTAGCTTGAATTGAATGAATTTGTTTTATTTAACTTAACTTTATTTAACTGAACTATTTTGGTGATAACGACTCCACGAAGGACATGTTTATGACTTATAATATTAAAAAGATTGCAAAAAGTTCATTGTGTACGAAATATGAGGTGAAGAATGAAGATTGATTTTGTAAGTTCAAAGTATTCGGTTATCCACATGTCGACAAAGCATGTATTAATTTAACGGACTATTACTAAATTTTAATTAAGTGACATCCCGTGAGACTTCATGCAACTACGACTTAATAAATGAATTTTTGAAACAGTTGATTGTACATGGAATTTTAATTTGTGCTAATTCATTACACGATTACAATTATAATTAAGTTCATTAAATCTTAAATTTCGTCCAGCTTAAAATTCATTCCTCCATGGCTCTTAGTTCGGAAAACGCATCATCAATCTTGCAAAGCTCTGAGACTTTAGAAAGTGTTTCCTCCAGAGATTGATTGGAATTCTCAAGCTCAAAACATTTTTTCTTTAAATTTTTGTGGCTGACACGTAAATCCGCAAGCTCTTCTTCCTTGGATTCCTTTGTTGTCACAATTTTTCCAATCTTGGTTTTCTTCAATTCACGTGAACGCTTCGTTGCTTCAGTATTTTTATTCCTCTTCTCCCAGTATTTTTCATTTTTATGTTCCACAGGAACAGCCTGATTAATGAATTAGATTTAAATATAAATTTAAATAGATAAAACAAATAGATGAATTTTGGCTGAATTAATTACCCTTTTCTTGGACCGGCCAGTACTTACAGATGAAGGAGACCTGGATTCTGACATCACTTCGTTTTGTTCTTGTTGATCAAGATTGTTCAGTGCGACTACTGCGACTAGATATTTTTATAAAAAGTGATTTACAATGCTTCTAATTTTGTTTACTATTTTAAAATAAAAAATATCTTCGTTGCATCACCGAGAATAGTTAGATTACCTTCGGGTTGTGGAACCGGAATTGGGAAAAGCCCTTGGAAGTCGGTTGGACCTACTGTTACTGGTAATTGTTCATTTTTAGGTTCCAAGATTGGAACATGGAACATTTCGGGATCTGTTTCTCCAATCACAAACCAAGTGTTCGTCAGCTTCGTGTCCCAAGGGTTTTCATCACCCAAGTTTTGGTCATAATTGGCGGCGACGAAGTCAGTGGCTTCTGGTTTACGAGCTTCTTGAGTTTCCGGCATTAAATTGTCATAGTTTTCTAATTTTAGAGAATTATTGGTGTAGATTGTGCATAGCTATCGCCCACGTTCCAGGTTACAGCTTATCACAAAAAGTCAAGTTTACAATTCGTAAATGTTAATCTCGCGCGTGGCTCGATCCTGAGCTGGATTAAAATTAATCCAGAGATTGGAACGGATTGTGTACAAAATGTATACCTCACTTTTTTCATGAACTATTCAAAATGGAATCACTAGATTTACTACCTGAGACCAGAAACTGTTCTGAGGGCAAAATATTATTTTTGTCAACTGAATGTAACTTTTTGAATAAGCGAATTTATAAAGTAGCTCGAGTTCGGTTAATTTTCTAAAAATACTCATAATTTCGAAGACTTACCGTCTCTTTCCATTTGTAGAATCTCTTCATACATAGATGGAATTCTGAGATTGTCATTATCACATTCGTTTCCACTACGGAAGGTCATGGATTCTTCTGGCCCTGTGGCAGCTTTTTAATTAAAAATTGGATGAAATTCGGTAGAACGGTAGAAAAATAAAATTTTAGTCGTTTAGTTGAATTGCTTACTATATTGATTCAATTCGGCGATGAGTCGGTCGATTTCGTCCATCTCAACCATTCCGAAATCAAAATCATTCATTTCCATTTTCTCAATTTTTTGTGATACGGGAGCGTTTTCAAGACACGTCTTTCCTCGTCCAAAGCCAACCATAAACTGCGCATAAAGTATGGTGGACTTTGAGTTGACCTCATTCGACCTCAACTTTTTGAGGCGTAGTTTCTCTTAGTTTCGAAATTTGTTTCTATATCACGCCGGTCGGTCGGTGACCTTTCGATGGACTTTGCCTCCTTTACATGCTATTGAAGAAATCATTTCAAAATAGTTCTCCGCTGACCTTTAATCATTTCAACACGTTGATACATGGTTGGAAATGTACATGGAGACGGCAGAGGTCAAAATTGCAGTGGACTTTGCACTCTACTGGCCTGAAATTCGAAATCATTTCGAAATAATTTTCAGATACAATGATTTGTGTTTCGAAATCACCTTCAACAGAGCAAATAAGGACCTAGTAGTTTATTCTTGATGTAGTAGTTTTGAAGAAATACTTTTGGAATCACAGGCCTGCTTAGTTCGGATGACTCTATTTAACTTGTTGATAATTTTTATTGTGGGATTTGATGCTAATATTGTTCTTAGAAGAAATCACTATTTAATCTTCGAAAGAGTGGCAGTGAATGCTTTGAAAAGTTTAGGATCACATTTACGGATTCGCTTACTAGCGAGTCATTGTTAATTCCAAGAATGCTCAACTTGGATTTTATTTTATTAATTCAAGTCGTCAATCAAAGGTTCGCAAACACGATCATAATAATTCAACATTGATTCATCATTCAGTTTGATTAGTTTAATAGGATTCGATCTCCTGTACAACTGCAGACGCAATCACGCACTGCTTTTTTTAAGTAAAATTTTAAAGAGATAGTTACAGCGTTTCGTTGTTAGGTTGAGAGTTGAACTAAAATTGCTGCTGAGGTTGAGGTGTTTGATTTTTATGACCAAATCCAGCCTATGAAAAAAATATTTGACTCATATGAAATTGACGATTCTTAAAATGTTTGTCATTCATGGGAGTACTTAATTAGGACTTACAGAAAATGATTAGAAGGATTATGAGACCAATCCCTCCACTTGCGATAATAACCTAAAATCAAGAACAAGTCACATAATATATTTCACGAATTACATATTTGTTAAACATTCAACTCTTCACCTTACCGTACGGTTTTGCCACCAATATTTCTTTTTCAATTTCCCTGCCTGTTCCTCAAATTTTAAGGATTCTTGAACAAGCATCTCTAAATTAATTTAGAATACTATTAAAAATTGAAATTCGAAAATATTTCATCTTTTCTAACTTCAAAACTCACGGCCTCTTTCCTCCAAATCTGATAGATTTTCATCACGTTTGAGTACATTCTCCATTCCTGTCTTCATTATCTCAATCACCTGATAACATAAACCATTCAGTACCAATCAATGATTCTTCTGGGTTATTTTAATTAACAGAAACACGTTTATGAAACAATTTGTATTTATATTACGAACTAATTTTTCGTAGTATATTTGCGATCTGGGTTCTCTTCATTAGATTAATATCAAAACGATGCTTTCTTTTTTCCGCTTTATGGAACTAATAAGAACTGAGCTCCAATAATACAGTTCCTACGATTTAGAGTTTCATTTCTCAGTTCCTATCTCCCAACTATGCACCTCAGTTAAGGTTCCACAAAGCTGACAGTTCCAGTTAGTTCCGGAATTGAAACTGAATTATGAAACTCATTTAATAGTGGAGCTGATAGGAACTATTACAGCAATAACAGAATGTGCTAATTCTCTCCACTTGGGTACAACTGTACATAATTTGCGATATCCGCCATTCATGAGCGTAGGGGCGCTTTGCCTTGTCGGCGGATAGAATAACATGGTCGCTGATGTAGCAAGTTAGTAGGGTAAGGTATCCTAATACCCCCCGGCGTCCCAATACATCCCGCCTACCTCGAACTATATGATCATGTGACCCTCAATGGATGCCCACAAATGGCGGTGGGCGTATTGGGAAATCGGGGCGTATTAAGACACCTTACACTATACTTTCTTGCTGTGCTACTTAATCTTCCCTCCGAAGAAAGAGGGTGCTGACATGTCTCCTCCGCCATTTGTGGGCGAGTTTTGAAGGCCACATGCTCAGGGGTAGCGAAATAAGCACACAGTAACTAAAGTGGAGGAAATTATTAAGATTCTTTACATACATGACGGAACAGTGAATGAAAGATCAATTTATAAAATTCAGAACTACATCATCGACTTGAGCCCGTGTTTGTTGGAGTCGATATTGCGCCGCTATCTGTTTTGGAGATTTGAACCCTCCAATAGTTGCAGGGTTTGATGACATGCTGGACTCTTCTAATCCTTTCACTGATTTTGAATACACAGAAGTCAAAGACAAATGCTGTGAAACAATCGAACGCACTGGATTGAATGTCTTCCGTATATTGTTTTTTGTAGCCAAATCCAAGGAAGTCACATTCAGAAACTTGCCGTCGACTGACACTTTCAAGTGTGATATCTCAAGAAGTACATATTTGTAAATGGCGTCTTATTTGGATTTTCGCAAGGTTAGAAAAGTCGTCGATTTCCCAGACGAGGTAGGAAGAGAGAGTCATCACACTCAGAAAGACGTTATTCAATGAAAGGTTTCATTATTTTTTCTTTCTCAAGAGTTCTTGAAAGAAGCCACTTCAACATTCTAAATCCTGCGCAAAATACAAGGATGTACTCATGGGAAAATTTCCCCCTATTTTGACCAATTTTGATATTCTGCTTGCATTTGATTCATTCCCGACCCCCTGAAGGATTTATTTTTTTTTAATTGAAAAGTTTTGAAATATTTAATTGCGTGAAAGATATCTGAAACGTTGGTCCAGAACCGGCTCATTTTGACTGGTGTCCGTGACATTGCATTGGCATGCCCCTGATAACGAATCACTCAGATTTTAACTGGGCAAATGGTTAGTGTGACCCTTATGCGTGTGGTCACCTCCTCGATCCTAACATTTTAGCTCAGTCGACAAACAATTTCATTTTTGGTGTAAGTGGTCATTACGGATTCTATCGATTGTCCAAACTTTCCACTGATTCACAGGCAGAGCACTCCAGGGAAACATAAAAACGTGTAGGGCCTGGACGGCGTACACATGCGATGACGCCCCTCCTTAGTTTCGTTAATGGGAGTTGTAGACTGTAGCTTGTTTGCAACGTTTTAAATATTTAAGTTATACTAGGTGTTTTTACGGGTGTCCGGACAGAAACTGAACACCAGTCCAAAAAAGTGAACGGAGACACTTTCATACTATAAATATACCAGACATTTTTAAGTTCTGAGAGGTCGCGAGATTGAGCTAAATTCATGCATATTATTCAGATTCGACATAAAATTCTAGTTACGCAGTCCATCCACAGTGCCTATTCCAAAATTTTTAACTTCACATCAGTGAACGATCCTGGTCGGGTTATATACACATGAATGCATTTCTCTCCTTCACTATTTTCCAGAAGTATTCCGACCCTGTCCGAACACGTTGTATGTTAAAATATCCAGTGACAGTTTGAACCGTGCATGATGTCTCAGATAGTTCTGGTTCAGTTGCTCCAATAGAGTACACTTGAAAATGTTGTTGCATAAGGATTTCGTCAAAATAATGCGACAGAGAAATAAAGTCCGAGTGTTCGTGTTATTTTTATGAGTGCTGGCGACTAGATACATTTTTATTTAAGTGGATTTCAAGGCAACATGGTCCCTGTAGCAAACACCGCTACAATGTCATCACGAATTAATCAGAATTTGCTAGAAAATAGTCATCCACCCATTTGAATTTCTAGTTGGCTATTTTATCCTACTGCTGATATTATCAACATTTCAAAATTCAAACTATTCATATTTGAAACTGAACAGATTGAAAATCCAAAGGTAGAGACCGAAATTTTTGAGCTCTAGCTCAGACCAGCATTGGCTATCAATTGCTACTAATGCAAATACCAGCATCAAAATAATTCAGTAAACTCGTCTTTTAATTTTCAATTTTTTATTACATTTAGAATTCCAACATTAACAATTATGACATTTTTTCGGCGACCATTTTCTGCAATTTATTCTTTACATCTGCCTTGATTTTGACGCGTTTTAATTGTCCATCCCAATCCAAATCAACAAGACCTCCTTGTCTGGCTATTTCTGCTTTAGCTCTGCCTGCAAATTCCGCCGCAGATTCACCCTCCTGCATTCACAATCATGTCAAAATACATACAATGACGATTCTTTGTTTAATAGAGTGGGCCAAATTTGAAGACTCGTATCCGAGTGGGGCGTAATAGTCCACCTTATCCTAATAGTTATCTAGTTATTTTACCTTTCTGTGCATTGGTGGTAAGTACCATGCTTCACAAACAATTGCCCAAGAAGTCATCATCATTAACATGTACCTGGATTATAGAATCAAAGGATCGGATTAGTTGTGCATCTTAATTTAAAATTAATCGTTTTATGTACCAGCCGAATCCATCACGACTAGAATTCCAAAACGGATCCCCAAATCGTTGGTCGTACTTAATAGCGACAGGATAAATCGTGTCACTGGCTTCAAATGCACCTGTAATCCAATCCAGAGTTGGACAAATGGAAACGGGGTTTTAATTAGTAGTTTATTAGGACTCAAGTCCTCATTTTGTATGGAAACGGAAGAAAGACATTTTTTTTAAACAAAGATGGGAGGCAATTTATGATTTGTAACGTACACAATTAATTTCGGTATGCATTATGATACCCTAAATAAACTGAATACTATCCCAAATTAATTCTGATTTGTAACAAATCCAAGACATTAAGTGTTTAATTCCATCAAGTGCTTTTTGGGGTCCATTCAGTTTAAATGGAGTATCAATTTTATTCGGGACGGAAATAACAAATAAGTGCGTAGTGGGCTAAAGTAAGGGGGCCATATTCAGTATTAATTTGGGGTAAATTTCAGTTGATTTAGGGTATGACTAATAATATTTAATTATTTTTTGAGTCACACCTTTTTTGAACATCATCACAGCAGAGTTATTGATACAAGTTCCTTCCGGGAAAATTAAAATTGGTAATTTATTCATATCAGCTGCGTGATCTTTGAGCGTATCACTTACCATGGCACGATCACTAGCCTGTGAATAAAGAAATACACTCATTAATTGTTTGATTAAATAAATAACTCATTTCGTATTTCATATCGTATTTCTGCTGGAGAGTGGATTGTTTTCTATTTGACCTAGAGAAGGTACCCAGTAGTGGTTGAAAATCGGAAAGTTGAGAAGATAACCTTTTAAGCAACGGCTGTCAGTACAAGTTTGAGAAATTAACCCGAGCACAGTAAAACAGCGAAGCTGGGTTCAGAAAACAGCTGCTTTAATGAACTTTCTAGAGTCTGATAATTAAAGTGCCTGCGTTTAATAATCCAAGTACATGCGTGACAACCTGAAAATGAGAAACACTTGGGGAAATGAAAATGACCAACCTGAAATCTATCAAAGAAGACATGATGTGTTGCACGATTTAGGGCTCTTGACATTAAGCCGAGTAGTCCTGGTTGTAATTGCCCAACAAGGGCGTATGCATTGTCACACGAAAGAATTATCTATAGCAAAGAAATTAATTACTTCATTTGTTATAAATCAAACACATTTTCAGGAAAAAGTAAAAATACGGTTTTCACAATAAAACCCTATTTTTTCCCAATAAAACGCTGCATTTCCCTATAGAACCGAGGTTTTTCAAAGAAAAACCTGGTTTCTCCAATATAACCGAGGTTATTCAGCATAACCCAAGTTATTCCGATAAAACCGAGGTATCTGCGATAAGACACTAAGTTTTTTGATAAAACACTGGATTTTCGGGATAGAACACTGGTTTTCTCTAGTTTTGGGGTTTTCGTAAGGTTTAGGCTTCAACATGTAGCATTATACACCAATTGCATCCGAAACCCAAAAACCTGAAAACCCATGCCGGAATCCTGCACATTTTTAGACTTTTTGCCTTCATTAATTCATACCACCTTACCACGTCAATAGGCGTAGTATGGTTAGCAACGCAGATCCCACCACTTCGTGGCCTAAATAATAATAATATTAAACAACATTAACACAAATGTATTAGAAATTATAGGAATTTAATTGTATTTCAGACAAAACATTAATTTTTACCTATTTTCTATTTGATGCGTGGTCATGATAATCGATAGTCCCCGCCCAATAATTCGAAAAGCAGTAATTGCAACCCTTCGATATACAAATTTTTTAATGTTTCCTTCCGGAATGAATCCGACCAGAAATGTGCTGATGATCAGGAAGAAGACGCCAAACACCATGATGCAGAGTCGAATGGGAAGACAAACGCCAAATCGAAATAAGAAACCCAATGTAAAGTACAGGGCTAAAATCAAAATTCTCAATTATAAAAAATTATAATTCATGTTAATAATTTTCTTCAGAGTAGATCACCTAATCGAGGAGAGACAAATTGGAAGGATTGTTTTGTCCGAGTAAGTAAATTCCAACAAGCCAATTGATCAGAATCGAATCGCTTCGTCACGTCATCTTCAATGATGGCAATAGCTCCGACTCGAGCGTAGTTCATACATCTATCTATTATAGTACAATTTAGTGTAATATTTTCTTTGAACGTATATAAATCAGAATTTGTGGCGCGTTGGAATTTCTTGAATTTTCCATGTTGTAAATTTCGACCTTCTGAACAATTTTTATGAAGCTTCCACCCCCAAAAATCCAACCATTTGGCCACTAGAAGTACCTATAGGCCCGCGAATACACCTTGTGGCGTCACGGATACCTACAACTTCACAAAGTGCAATTGGCCGTGTGTTTTTAGTCGCCAAACTGGTGTACCTTTCGGGGTAGAACCTTCACAAAAGTTGTTCAGGACGTCCATACCTACAATATATCACAAATTCAATAAATTTCAACTACCTTCAGGTATTTATTATTATTTTAGAGATAAAAATATTAATTTCTTACCAAGTTTAAATTCCACAACATCCTGATTTTCAATTTTAGTAACTACTTTTTTGTACAAATTGTCAGGCATGTGGACATTGTCCGAATCATCACTGTCATCCAAGTATTGTTCACCAAATATTTCGTCATTGTAAACTTGACCTTTTTCCGTCGTCAAAAGTTTCACGGATTTTTTTCGCCGTAATTTTGCACGGCGTCTGAATTCACTCCTTTCAATTTGTGTATGACACCATTCAAATATTTTGATGAGTCGGTTGACATATCCTTGATGAAATCCGGTGTTTACACCTACATATATACACAAAATAAAGTCGGTGAATCATTTTTTGAATTAAATAATCAAATAAAAATTTACGTACCAAGTAATGATGTGACAACAAGAAATACTCCCATGCAGAAACTGCTTGGGAATATATATTGAACGTAAATGTGCCAAATTGTTCCCAGAACCATGATTGTTGATTGTTTACTCACAAATCCAATTCAGTGACTGTCAGAGGATGTAGTGTACAGTTGAAGTGCGGTTGCAAAAAAAAATAGTTAACCTTGGACCTTGTAGAATAAATTGTAATGCGTGTTAGTAATATTTATATAAGTCATTTCATTTCTATCATACTAACGGTCATATAGCACCATCCATCACTATGGTGGGCAGGCATATTATTTTAGACATTGCTTAATTTCAACCTTTTACCTCTCTGGAGTGATTTTCTGTTATCAATTTAATTACATGATTCAAATAATCAGAACAACCTAGAAATAGTATCAAATTCCTTTGTAGGCATTCATGTTTATGCTTATCTTTCAAGGGGTGGAAATATTGAAATAGTTTTCAATAAAATTCAAGAAAAAAGGATAAAGTTGATGAAAATTGGGGCATTTTGGACATTTTATCTGGTTTTTACGACGCCTTGCTGCGTACAGTTATACATACTTCGTGTTCGTAGATTTCGGATATTTTCTGCAATAATGAAATGAAATCTTTCAAAGACCCATAAAAATTACAAATAGCGAAACACTGGTTGTAAGGATAATTTCATCTTAGCGTTCCGAAAGTTTTGAATTATTTGCATCCTTTCCTTTACTTTACATTTTCTCAAAACATTACACTAGTTGTCAGTAATATTTTCAGTGATATTTTTAATTCATTCAAACAGACAAGAAGAATATAGTTTTTGTCATTAATGTCTCATTAAATGGACAACTGTTAATTCCAAAAAGTCTATCTTTCTGGTTAGCTCTTGTATTGTACATGTATAGTCAAAGCTGAGTGAGTAGTATACTGGGTAATACATCCGCTCCACTTATTTTTATCCGGGTTGGCATCTTCCTTTTTTAAAAATAAAGGATTAGGAAGGAGAAGATGACGAAGGGAAAACGTC
>JAQFYE010006057.1:0-11214 GCA_034694305.1 Protaphorura glebata
TCCGGGGGACAAAAAAGGCCCCCAGAAACATTAAAACCGTCGCAAAAACCCAGGTATTGTGCTGCGGAGGGATGTTTGATATTAAAAACACGTCAAACAGAGTTGCCAAAGTGTGTGTAGAATTTCCCGGAAATTCATAGTGGCTTTCAAAAGTTATTGCTTTTTTTAATGTTTTTCGGGAATATTTAAAAATTTTGGAGTGCATCATCCTTGAAATTCGTTTCTAAATTAAGAGAATTGAGAAACTCTCGTTTTCCGAACAGAAAACATCTCACAAGTGAAGTTTTACCCTGTTTATATTGGGAAAAACGTTCTAGGGATCCTCTTTAGGCCCCAAAGAAGCCATTTATGGCTCTCCGGGAGCATTATTTGTCCCCCACGAGAAATATCGTGTGGTCTCACATTGGCAACGGTGCATGGGTCCTGAATTTGTCCCCTGGGTCCAAATTAGGCCCCAAGGATAATATTTCAGATTTAATACCACAAAATGAAGTAAATACAAATTATACTTTAAGTTTCGCAATATGTGCTCTTATTAGGTTATATTTACGCTAGGGTTAGTGTAACTAATCCTTGTAAATATAAAGATATTGAGAGATTAGCGTAAACACAGATAAGACGAAGGAATTCAAAGATACAATAGTTTAAGGCCTAAGCCACTTTACCGGTAGGGCTAGGGATGAGGACTGGATGTTTCCGGTCTAACTCATCTCTGGTGACACAACACTGTCGTTGCCGTACCAGAACCCTTTTACGTTACGTTATTAATTCCTTATCTCAATCTTACCTGTATTTACCTCAATCTCATCTCACAATATAAAGATATGTTCTGAGCATTAATCAGGTTTATATTAATGCTATATGTATCTAGATACCAGATGTTGCTTTATAAGAATAATAACCTTTTAGGGCACGTACAGGGTAACTGCAATAAGTTTGAAGACCGTACAAAAGAATATTTCTTTTTAAAATTTGAGGAATCATATTCTTGGGAAAATAATGCAAAATGCTGGTATCTTTCAAGAAAGTATTTTGGAAATTTTACGATAATCAGGTGCAAAATTTTGAAGATTAAACCGGCTGGTATAGGAAAGTGTCATCAAAGTCCACTTGTTATAAGCATAAACAATAAATCGAGACTTTCCAGCTTGATCTTAGGAACTTTCCAAGAGATCCCCTTTTTTTAGCACACTTTCTTGGAGGGAACCCAGGATTCCGGCCCCATTTCCCGAAAAAATTGTCCGTCGCAGCTTAAAACTTCGTTTGTACGGTAAAAAGTTTCTTGGGGTTGGAAATACCTCCCTTTAATGAGCACGACTTTCTCCCCCCTTGTAATAACATTCGGACTGTGCGTTCGTGTGTGTTCGTTCGGAGTGAACCAGTGCTGTGTTATCGTGTAATTTGTGAATAGAAGACTATGTGCATTTGTTTGTTTTTACGCGAACCAAGACCCGTCCGGCATCATCGGGAAAAGACCGGCTGAAGGGAAAGTGAGGAGTCTGCTATTGTGATCTATTCATATTGTGTCTATTGAGTTTTAACGTCGTTAATCATGTCAAGTCCTCGAAACCCAAATATTGACAAGAAATGTTTATCAAGCTGTCATGACCAAGCCAAACTGTTCGTTGAGGAAATTCACCCAACCTCCAATTACAGAAAGTGCCCGGCTTCAGTAGTTGAAAAAATGGTGTCGAAGGGTTTTTTAAAAATTCGAAAGTCTAGACCATTGTTCGTGTGTCAAGCATGCATACTGTGGATTTCTGATGCAGAATTGAGTGAGATGGGTCCCGGCAGCAGTCGTGGTCATAAGGATGAAATCAGTCACGGTATAATGGGAGGTTTGTAATAAATTAAATTTAAATACAACTTTAATTAATTTATTCCTCTTCGATGTCAAATAGTTAGTTTTACTCGTTGGGGTTTGTTTATTGTTCTCCACGGTATCACAAGATCTTGCAATGACTAAACTTAATGTGCTCACTCAAATTCCACGGCAGATGAAGATTTATGAAGTTTGATAGGATATCTAGATCATTGGACATATCGTGAGCGTATGACCAAATGTGAATGATGGCAGATGGGAGGCTTATCTGTCTAATTCTAACATATATACGGCTTTATCCAAATTTCAGCATGCTTTAAATAAATAATTAGGACAATATGGAGTATTCACATTCGAATTTGTCGGAGGAAATACTACTGTTTATCTCTTTTTGTCGAGTCTAGATGATCTTGTTCGTGAGGCGGCCAGGTTAATCGAGAACAAGCAATGTACAGGTGCGGCTGCGCAAGAAATGGCTAGAGCGTTGGGAATCTACATATCAGAGGACATGAAAACCCGGTCCCATTCTGACGAGAAATATGTACGAGTGGAACAAATGCTGTGCTCATGTTACTCGAAAATTTGGTCAGCAGTTCAACTCAGGTATATATTAAACCGTACTGATAAATTACGTTAGAAGTTGGAAAGGGAAGCGATTTGCCTTTGACTATACTTTTCATCCAAATAGATAAAACCTTGCCACTACTTTTAGAAGGATATTTCCATTGATTGTTTCCAAACTCGTTCTTAACTATAACAAAATTTATGGACCTCACGAGTCCAAAAACAAGTAAACACCGGGCTGGCCCCTTCCATTTAAATCTGCTGGAAGCACATGGTTGTATAATCTTTACTATAACGGCGAAAAATCGTCTCATTTTGTTTTTCGCAGCTCGTCATTGGAAAAGACCAGAAAGGAAACGTCTCAGCGGTACCTTGCGAAAAGTGTAGAGACTTTATACTCCAGCATAAACAATAACTATATATCTCCTGAGACATTAGCCACAAACCTAGTACTATATTACTATTCTGGCTCAAGAACGGCATGCAACCTCCTGGGACACATAACGGCCGGAGGTTCTTATGGGACAGTGCTGGCAACTTCGAATGAGTTGGCACAAACGAAACCCGTTTATCCGAAAGGCGACATAACAGTGACATTTGACAACAATCAGATTATTGGACGAACATATAGGGTTCGACTGTCGGACAAAATCAGACAGAGTATTGTTACTGGTGTTACAGTTTTTAAGGACAACACAGAAACTGAGTTGCAGAAAAAGTTAGACTTCAGCACAAGGTTAATCATACCGGCCGACTCTGAGCGTATGATGGCTTTGTTCAATAATTTTTCGAAAAGAATGGACGAAATCCACAGAAAGCATAGAGACTCGTTCATGAAGCAAACATTTGACATTGTATTAAACGAGGTGCGTTCAGAATCATCTGGAAGCACTCCTCATCCTCCCACACCGGACAGATCTGAAGACCCTAAACGATTATCTTACAAACGTGTCGATGAACGAGTTAGCACTGGCACCGTGTTCGACCAAAAGTGCATTCTTGTGAACCCTAACTCGTTTGAATCAGTTACCAAAGTTCTAGACAATATACTGTACGAAAGTAATATGGCAGATGGGACACGAGCTTGGGTCACAGTGGTATGCGATGGTCAGCCATACCTACTTGCCAAGAAACTGATAGAACAATCGTACATTTGTCAAATCTGCGATACAGAAACAACGTACTCAAAAATACGGGCACACTGGAATACCAACCACCCGGATTTGATGCTGGACATGAGTCAAATGCGACGAAAGTATAAATCCATAGTTCTCCGACCAGGTAAATGTCAATTCGATTAAAATATAAAATAATGGTTGGAAGAATTGCTTCTTAATAAAAATGTCTTCATTTCACATAGGAAATGGCCACTATGAGCTCAATATTGTACGGTCGATCTTCGCGATTTATTTTGATATCTACATTCGACCTGTGGCTGAGATGTTAGGATTTAAGACTCCAAATGCTTTGGAATACTGCAAAAAAGCTTTGGATCACCACAAGTCATGGCAAATATTGCAGGTATGAGATGTGTTAATCATTCGACGCAAAATCCTGCTATTCAAAAACATCCTACGAATAAAAATCCTTAACATTCATAGAACACTTGGTAAAATTGTTACCAGTAAAATTGAGGGAATCGGGTAGAAGGAGGTCGTGAATGGAATGTGATCTGATTCAACCATGACTTTGTTTTTTGGCCAGATTATTTTGGAATCTCTTTCCTTGGAACTTATGCGACCGTACGTAATCGAACAAATGGCAAAGAAAGATACTCCTACATTTAAGGGATGGCTATGCTGGAACAACAACAACAGAAACAGGAATTACCTACTTGCTACGACCTTCGTATTCTCTATTCTGCATCCGCTATTCCTATTTCGAGCTGGAATTCGGCAGTGCAATGACGAGGTCTCTCTAGCTGCAAGGGAAAAGCTATCGTCGATATTCTACGGATTTCGACACCCTCACTACCAAGAAATTAATGCTACGGATATTTTCTTTCTTCTCTCCCTGCCCCAGAATGTTTACGGACTTGTCGGAAAACAATCAATGCGCACGACTGGATCATTATATGGACAAGGATTCGATTTTCTCCAGGAAGAGAGGAACAAAGCTACAAAGTTCTGGCTAATATCCTCTGGACCACCAAATGCCTCGCAATGGCAAAGGGCCACTTGCTCCATGCAACGACTTGATATGGTAATTATATAAAATTCAGTTTCTTCGAGTTGAGTAAATACTTCAGTGAATGACATTCTAAAAATTTAATAATAGTTGACGGAGAAAATATGCATTACCAAAGAAATTATGAAGTTATAATAATGTATTGTAACGTTCACATTACACTTCAACATATATTTCCTGGATTACCAGCTCTTGAATTTCAAGACCAACTACTATATTTTCAATTGTAAATCAGAAATTATCATTAATCACAGTTCTCTGGTAATCTTTACATGAAATTAAAAAGTATTTAACAGATGATTTAGTGAATGAAGGAACGAATCAAAATATTTGTAAAGTGTTAAACAGTAAATTATTACATCGTGTCAATGAACCTGAAACGATTGTTGCTAGCATTGAGTCAAAAGAAAAATATAAAGCCCTGTCTAGGCCGCCTTCTTTTTGCCCTTCCCTTTACCGTCGCCCTTTGCTGGCTTGTTCCCGTCGTTGGCACTGCGGACATAGGAAATACGAACTTGGCGGTCACGGCGACCTTGACCGACATGGGCCGCACAGTAGTGACCTGGCATATTCCCAATTTCTTCCGGTGTTGCGCCTGGAAAGCCTAGGCAGTCACTATGGACCCACATGGCACAACTCTTTCCTCTGTCCTCCCCATTACACCCAATCCATTCGGAGTGGTACGCGGCTGAACCCTCCACAACTTCTTCGTTTTTGCAAACATAGCAGGCTCCTTTTTTAGTGCGGTCCACCAATGGTGGTAACTTATGTGGAGATACGAATACCTGTAACACAAGAGATATTGATTTATTGTTTCTGACAAAGTTCGTTCCTAATTAAGGAGGAAGTTAGTGTTCCTCACCACATCCCCACCGCTGGACTGCTCCTTTGCCGCTGGCGCTCCGCTAGTGGATTGTACCGGACTTTTTTCTCTTTGTGAAACCGCAGCCTCCCTCAAAGATTCCATAAGGACTCGTTTGAGAACGGCTTCATCTGGAGTGCTATGGACCACAATTTCGGTCGGATTGTCAGCTTCACCTGGTAGTTTGAAACTTTCCCCGTGTGTCCAAACGTAGGGCTCAGATCTTCCCCCCACACACTGAATTCTAAGATGAATTTTGCCCTGCGTTATTTGCTCAAACTCGGTGGCCTGAATTTAATACAAAGTTTTCGAATTATTTTTAGATAAAACAGGCCGTGTTAACCCGGGATGGAGTCCCAATTAGTGCATCCGGAGTGAAAAAAATTGACTTAAGCTCAGAGATTGATGAAGCAAGAAAGATATATCGCTCTTTTGAAGTCATTACTTCCGACAAGGAGAACCGGTTGAGCACTCCTTTCGACTTGGCCATTCCTATCCACGATGCCATGTCTAATATTATCCCAACTTCCGAGGAAAACAAAATAATGTACTACAAAGAGTTCTTGCAAGGTCGGAAGTTCAAACCTGTACCAATTCGACTGCATTCAATTTTTCCTCCTGTCCAGAAAGCGGAGATAATCAAAGAAATAAATGCCAAGATTGCACTTCTGCCAACCCCAGGGAATTTTAAGGGCATGGTAAAACATATGACCGAAATGGATGAACTGGAGGAGTGCTTGTCATTAATTGAGGAAGAACTTTATAGTTTGGAACAGAGATATGTGTCCCTCAGAGACTCTGACGAACCGGATATTGACATCAAAATTTAGATTATATGGTAGAGAAAGATATGAATTACCTTCGCCTTCAGAGTGTCCCCTCTCTTCTTCGCAATCCTTGTCCTCTCCTTCAAGTCCTCCTCAAACACAAGTTTGGATTTTCCTCTCACTTTCTTCCCTTTCTTAGTGGAACTAGATAAGTACAACAAAGCATTTCATAAGATTTTAACAAATTTCTAATAAATCTATAATTAATATCAAATAAATTTGAATTTAATCTAAAATTAATTTATAACTAAGTTATAACGAATATAATTCCATGATTTAAAATTCGTGCTTCTTGAATTAAAAGTCTAAGTGTCAAGGAAGAATTAGGAAGAACTTTAGCGGGGTACATATAAATTAAATGTAAGTAATTAAATTATTGAGTGTAATGGTTTACCCTGATTCCTTCGTTGTCTTCTTCTCCGGACTTTTTCCAGGGGAATCGTCGGATGAAGATTGCACAGGTGGAGGTGGAGTTTTTGCATGATTGTCACCTGCGTTGTCTTGCTCACCTGCTGGAGGTGGGGTCAAGTCGTTGCTTCGGCTTTCCATATTTTCAACTTTGTCACGTCGTGTAAATGGTTTGGTGATAATTGTCACAAGACAAGCATCTACTGCTCCCGGAACAGAACTGGACTCTGGCTCGTTTTTTAACCCCTATCAGATCTGAAGGAATTCACTGAGTAGAAATGCCCTAACCCACCAATAGGACGTGGGGGGTGGTTTCGGAGGAATGATGACTAATTGTCCTGTGACTACAACGTTTTTGAAACGCAGTTGGCATGAACGTAGTTTGGTGATGATGAAAGAAACAGTCTTAAAGAATTATAGGATGTGTTTATTTAGATAAGCGTATATGAAAAAAGTGCGTCTCATATTTTACAGAAGTATTGTATAAGAAAACGGTTTCACGATAAGAAAAACTTGATTAGGAATCGACTGTTTATTTCACATGTGCTAAAGAAATTATCCCTCACTTCTGTAATTACGCACGACACATTATAATAATGGGGTCGGCACCCTCGACAAGGGAACTTCGATACATTAACTCTTTGTTCTCATTCTGAAATAATATTTACGACGCTTAGCTACGTACACTTGACTATGACAGATTGGAAATATACTGCTAATATTGACTATACCAATGCTTGAGAACATTAGAACAGTTTGAAGTAATAACTTTGCTAATTTCGAATTCATCATGCCATGAGGTTCCCTTTGGAAATTTGAGCCACGGCATCACTGGTTACTAACGACGGACTACGTGGAGAGTAGTGCGATTGGAATTTAGAACAAAAAAACAAAACACTAGCGTTTTAATAAACTGTTGAGAAGGAGAAAATGTCTTCAGTTTTGCCCACCACCAACGTCACCAACTTCTGACCCTGAATGCATGTTTTTCAGTTCAATTGCTCTTGCTATCCTGACTTTGTGTTTCCTTCGCACGTTGATCCTAACGTAAAAAATATATACGGCTTTGTTTGAAGAGGAGAAGATTGTATGCATTCTTAATGTAAGTCTTAAAATACAACTTACATGATTATGACTGAGGATGAGATGAACTGATAAAACATTTTGACGAGAAGCGGCAGGAAAACTGGTACGACGATTTTTGCAGTCGTCCTGAAAAAAAAAAGATTATTAGTCCAACCACCTTTGTAATACGGGGCGGTCCAGAGAAGATGAATCCCTTGACTTAAATGCCTATTTATCTAGTCGCATAGTAATCTTACGTCATTGCAACAGTTATCTTCTCAATGACGTTCACAATCCGATCTAGTTTGTCCAAGGCCATTTCGATTCTTCTGACCAAAATGTCAATCTCAGTAATAAGTTCATTAAAAGCTTCACCCATGCCGAGAGCCTTAAGCACCGATCCTAAGGATTTCATCCGTGACTTACATTGAGGAAATGTGTTTCGGTTATAATCCTTAACTAGGTCCTCCAAATCGTCTGATTCTGCCTTTGTGCGTGTTTTCTCCATACCAGGTTTGGAGTCAACCTTTTTAAGTATTTCACGATTTTTGTTGTCCAATTTGAGACCGGGTTCAGAAATAATTCTCGTTGATAATACAACGGTGGGATCCTCCACATTTTCCTCAACGACAAGGGGCACAGCATTATGCGCAGTCCTATCGATGACCTCATGTGGAGGATTCGCATTTGTCTCCTTTAGTGGAGGTATAGGTAGGACGTCCCCTGACCTAGTCGAGTGTCCAACTCGAACATCGACATTTCGTTGTGTCTGAATTTCAAACGGCATATCTTTCCCCGGAAGTGATCCCAAATCCACCTGCGGTTCTGGTATTATGGTTTTAATTGCCTGGATGGAAGGGTTTACCTCCTTCGCTAAGACCGATTTTGGTATGATGAGTTTTGGATGAGGTGGGACCACTTGGGCAGGGGTTACGGGCATTGGTTTCTGTACCACATTCTCGTGTTTAGCTAATGCCGGAGTAACTTTTCCGAAAACTAAGTCTAGGAAAGTTTGGAATACTTTATTTTTCAAGACCTGGGACGTTGGCGGCGGGTTCACCTTGGGAATTGGTTTATGTATTGGTAGAGACTTTTGAGATGTTGAACTGGGAAAAGTTCCCGGAACCTTAGGTTTCCCACCAGAAAGGAATTGCCTACAATTGATAATTTATGAAATTAAGGTCTTGACATTATATGTACACAAATTCATGAAGTTTTCCGTATTATGACTTCCTATAGTACGAAATATCTAGAATCCAACGAACTCAGGTAAAGTCTCAGCGATTCCTTCTTTTCTAATTACGCAGGTGTCGCATTGAGTATTAATCTAGAAAACGTCGAGAACTTACATTACCGCCGCAATTCGCGATGATTCGATCATCATTATCGTCAAAATCAATATCAATGCCACTGACACGAATTTCATTTTGAAACAATTATATGATCAGTTCCTAATGAATCAAATTTAAGTGACACGATGCAAATTATTGGCGAATTGCTCAAAGAAAAAATAATGACTGCATTGAAGAACAAAGAAACTTTGGTCCAAGCTGTGGCCGTGGTGGGCGTATATTGACATGTCAACAACACTACCTACATTTTCTCCAGCTTAGGGGCAAGGGGATAAACTTAAATCTGTGTCAATATCGTTTCTGCCTTTCGCATCTCATTCACTCACTGTCGTCACACTGATAAAAAGGAAATTCTTTTGATCGTCTCATCTCCTCGACAAGCTCATTCACTGGACATCATCAGATTTCCAAACTTAAATCTGTTTCAATATCGTTTTTCCCTTTTGCAACTAATTCACTCACATTCGTTACATTGATGAGAACGAAATTGTTTTGATTAAATCATCTCGCTACGCTCCTTAACAGGACAACATACTGGAAAGTGTCAACGGTATAATTCGGAATTTCTGAAAAAACTCGGATTGAACCTTTATTCACGAGCCTTGGCAATGTCTGACAAGTGAGTATTTTTTTATTTTATTAAAACGATTCAGCAATTCCATATTATGCCCAAAATAATCTGAATTGACCATACGACGTCAACCTAAGCGTTATTGTCAAATGATATATCATTTCACATTTTTCCTCTGCCAATGACATGTGGGCAATGGAATAAATGATCCGTCAGGAATCCTTAAATACATATTAAACAAATAAACTTTGAACCATAAGTCTCTCTGCATCGAATTGCGGGGATTGCGTTTCTTGTCCCTTTGAATTGAGCAACTTGACTAAAATCCCACAGAATCTTCATAAAAATTATAAGTACTGACTAGTAGTTTTGTTAGTTTTGACGCCCGTGGGGTTTTTTCTTAGTACTCAGAGTGGATTATTCTTATTCCAATTCTAGATTAATGAAACCCTCAACAAACTCCTGCAGAACATTTTGGAAGTATTCTACTCCCTCATTGTGTTTTATATTTCTAATGTGTATAAATACAAAAGAGGATTATGTCAATGTTCTTGTCAATTTCAGATTTTGCATGCGTTGGGTTACCTTCGCGTACATTTTGGCCACTACCATTGGCCTTATAATTCTTGGAATTCTTGGATTCATGTTCTACAGAAGATGCGGACATCTATTCGAGAGGAGACAACATCGTCACCCGATACCCCGTCCAGTGAGGAGGCGAACGGAAAACAAGAAGAGAAAGCACAGAAAGGAGAAAGCCTCTACAAGCAAAGACGTGGAGAAAGTTCGTGACAAACGAAACAAAACAGACTCATCCGATTCTGGCTCCTCCTCTGAATCTGACGTGTAGGTGGAACAAGATCAACTACAGTACTTTTCATCGATTGTACTGGTCCTTGCTTCGGACAATTCTACCAGTGGTGACTTAATACTTGTTCTATACATCATCTTCCTAAACAACACTCATATATCCCTTACGTATCGTTCTAAGCATTAGTACAACACCAGCAATATGCTTAAACTTACTCTGATGCGAAATAATTTAATTTATTATTCGTAGGTCTCGTGTAGCCGGTATTAATGTAATGGCAATGGTTCAGCGAAAAATAATTAAAAATGAAAAAAAAATATTAAGTTGCTTCTCGACAAATTCAACTAGTTTATACGAATACTCGACTTACTTTTCATTGAATTACTTAGAATTAGCGCTTTTAAATTACGTAGTCTATATGACTTTTTCAAAAATGTATTTTTTTTTCGTAATCAATGTATGCTCAAATTTCAGGAGAGTTCCATATAATAAATCCCTGTAATTAATTTAATTTATCACTGGTAGGTCTCGTGTAGCTGGTAGGCTGGCTGGTTCAATTCATGACAACGGTTTAGCGAAGAAAAATTACAATTAAAAACAATATAAAATTGGTTCTCGACCATATTCAACTAAATTATACGAATTCTTGAGTTTCTTTTAACTGAATTACTTAGAATTAGTGTTCTTAAACTACGTAGTCAATATGGCTTTTTAAAAAATGTAATTCTTCCGTAATCAATGTATG
>JAQFYE010006058.1:0-11213 GCA_034694305.1 Protaphorura glebata
ATTGATGAAAACGGAATTTTCGACGAGGTAACGTACGCTCAGAAATATGTAACCTGTGAGAAAGTGAAAGACTGGAATAATCACGATTCCGACACATTTGTGGAGATTGATAAGAGATGGGTAGAAATCTTTAAACATTTTGAAGAAAATAATATCCCCTGCAAGAATTTGTCTACAATTGTAGAATTTGTCTTCTGTTTGCCTGGCACCAATGCACCCATCGAACGTGTTTTCTCTTTAATGAACAATTTCTGGAGAAGTGAAAAACAATTCTTGTTGGATACAGTTAAAGCTCTTCTTACATTAAAGACAAACGTGAATTTAACTTGCACTGAATACTACGACATGTTAAAAACAAAACCGGGCGTCTTAAAAAAAGTGCACACTTTAGAAAAATATGGACGTTCTGCGAATCAATCACCAGAGGAGATTTAATAGAAAGGTAATTCTTCGATTTTTAAAATGTATTCGTTGTAGGTAAAACCGAAACAGAATTGAATTCGTTGTAGGTAAAATCGATGCAAAATCGAATTCGTTGTAGGTAAAATGGCTGTTCATAAAGTGTCCTCTTTTAACCTTAGAAAATATTGGTCAGCCTGACTTTGGCATTTACAAATTTTATAATCCTTTCGTAATATCAAAGAAAATTCGTATACATGGCCAATATTGTTTTGGAGGAATAGGTCGGAAACTTGGAAGTTAGTACTTGGAATGGTAAGAATCAATTTTACTTTACAAAATACTTTAACTAATAATTAACTTGTAATCAGGAGGAGGGGTTAGGTTAGTTATCGGGTAGTTTAGATTTGATTTCTGGTATCGGTTTCTTCATCGTCGGTACTAATTAGTGGGTGTGTAAATCTAAATTAAAACTTATACATATATTCAAATAAATAAGGTTGAAAAATTAATGACATGGCAGTTTAATCCATTAAATCAATATATGTGTGTGCGACAGCCATAAACCGTTGTCTGTCTTTATTGCATTATCGGCTCAGGCTTCCAATGAGGCCCAGAGTTCAATTAATACTTTCACCACTTTCTCCAAGAGGATATTTGGAGAAAGCTCGTGAGAGTGCTTACTGCTTATATTAGAATTCGTCTAGTGCAGTAATAGAAATACAGTCGGAATCCGAGTCGGAGTTTGAATCCGGATTAACTATTCAGTTGTTCCACTTCTTTCGTATTAAATTAAGTATAAATTGAGTCGAATTAACTATTCAGTTATATTAACAGTGATTATAGACTCTACCAATTTATTGTATAATTTAGGTAAAATTGACCATTTACAAGAAATCATTATTCGAATCGATTTCCGAAATACGAATAATCCAAATCCAGATTGGGAAATTGCACTTTTGATCATCGTAAATTGGAATTCGAAAGTTACAGAATTGAAATAAATTACGATTTCCAGTCCTAAAGGCAAACCTGGCCAGCGCAATATTTTGAGGGAACCCCACGAAAGTGTCAGTACACCCGAATTAATCTAAATAAATCTGGTTCTAAAACTTCCCAGTTTTGATAGAAATCCATAGAGTTCAAAATTTGAATCATCATAAAAATATTCAAAATCCATAACATTATCTCCAAAATCTGAAGTTTCAAAAAAATTCAATAAACCGTGGATTTCACTCATTAGGGAGTTGTTGTGGGTTAACACAGTATCGAAGACTGAACTCATTTCGTAATTGAATCCTTTATCAAAATAGATCCAGGAATTTCAATAAAGTTTGAACCGTCCTCCAGCCTCAAAATCTTGTGGGTCCTCAGTGTGTGCCACAGTGGATAGTTTCTTTTCAACGGAGTTATTGTTTTTGTTAGTACTAGGGGTACCATCCACAAGCCCGGGCCATCTCAAACCAAGGAAGCAAAATGTGCGTGGATTAATTATAAATTATGTAACCATTTGCTAACGCCGAAAGTCAATACGTTTTTTTTTCTCTGTACAAGGTGAATGACAGTGAGCAGTAGCACAACTCCACATCAGATACAAGAGACGCCCTTGACTATAGACAATATTATAAAAATATTGTCGAAAATTAACACATAGAGTGGAGAGCGCCATTCAATCAACTCTGAGGTGAGGAGCTGGAACTCAACCAATTGTATCGTGTGGACCAGATTGTGCGATTTATCAGAAGTACAACGGAGAATTAAGCGAACTCGTCAGGGCCACTCATCCTGGAGATCAGCCTACATGCAGCCCTCTACACATTGACCCACTACACTACACTGTCAAGCGGGTCAATGTGTAGGGGGTCACACGTAGGTTCCAAAACGACACAAGCCATCGAAATAAAATCTCAACGTGATGAGGACATTGAAAGCCTGGAATGTGCTGAAAAGTCGGAAATATTCCAGTAACCCCAAATTCGTTCAATTTATTTTGAATTCCTTATAAGCTGTTCCCTAAAAAAAGTTCTGGTGTTGGGACAAACAAACGAGTATTCTCTGTTTAAGACATAATTGGTCAAACTAATTTAGAAAATAGAAAATCTACTTTCATTGTAGACTAGACTATGACACAAATTACCTCAACTTGATGGATTCTTCTATGGAGTTTAAATCTATGGTGCTCTGTACCGAACCGCACAGATTCCACAATTCCTGTGCTTCCGACAACAGGGAATCAGTTCCCTGTTTCATTCGGGAAACGCCACATTTTCAGAGCCAATATTCTTGACTTTTTATATTTGAAGTCACATTCCATTCAGCATGAAATATCTTGAAAAAAGTCATAAGATTTCTTTCAACTATGTTGTCTTCCTTGATTTGTGTACCATGGTGTGTACATTCACGATTCTCATCAGATTTCACGGTTTGGCCTTTGACATTAGTCTGTGTTCCTCAGAAATGACGATGTTCTCAAAATGTGTATGAAACTTTTTTGCGACGTTTCGGTTAAAGTTATGTTTGAAGCTGAAGCAGACAAATGATTATGATCCACCCTGTACCGTAACATGCCAGCTTACCCCTTTCTCTCATTTTCTCTCTCATGTGGTCATGTGCCGTATGAATCAAGGAAGTGAGTCCAGAGTTTGAATATCCGGATTCTCACTCTGAATTTGTGAATATTTTTTGACCTCTTTCTACTCAATTTTTGATTTGGTCATTGAATTGGCAATTTTAAGTATTCAATAAAAAATATTTATGAATTTTTGCATGTACGGTACTAATAGTCAACGGGTTTCAGTGATCCAGGTCAAGGTACGTACACACGGCCAAATTGATAGACTAATTTCAATTGCAAATGAAAATGTAATGTGTAATTGAAGAAAGGAACAAGCTAAAATAAATATTAATTTGAGACAAAAATTTGTACGTATATTGATTATTTCCCCAATGGTGGTTTCGCCCGTCCGTAATCCGGGAGTTCAACGCTTATTTCCCATTAGCACTTTATTGATGTACAATAAATTGAATTCTAACGAAATATAACGGTAAAAATACGAGAGTGATAGAGTGTGTACAATTTTGCAAATCATAATTTGTAATACATCTTTGTTAGAATTCAATTCCTTCAAAGTAATTTAATTATAATTAGTTTTAATTTATTAGGATCCGGCTCATCAGTCCCTCCCTTCAACAACATTTTGACAATTCGGATCTGAATTTGTTCTTGAACGAAAGTGTCAGTGATTGAATTTTACACGATGGAGTACACACTGGTTGAAACTGAAGTGAGGGTCAAGGACGAACCAGTTGACACTAACACTCAAGGTCATGGTCTAATTGACCTCATTTTCGATTGGAAATTGCACCCAAATGTAGAATGCAGAGTAACACTGGAAAGAATCCAAAATACCCCTCCCGAAATTCCGCCTTCAGTGGAATCGTACGCATTTTTGATTTTATATTATTATCGCAGCAGTAGCAGTTTACTAGTGCTTGAAGGTATTGATGGGTTGGCTTTGCGGTTCCGTAATTTTGCATTTTTATTGTCCGTTTGTTTGTTTGTTTGTTTTTTATTAGAGTGACTTAGACCGGAGTTCACACATAATGAGGTAATCATTTCATTTCCGATTTCACATCATCAATTAATTCATCTTCCGTTGAGCTTATTAATTGGGTTTAATTGCTTCTTCCTACGACGAATTAATATTTCGATTATGTCGGTTGAAAATGTGAAATTTTCATTGAGCGAACCGAACCGGTTGTGAGTATTGAGATTTCGTAATTAAAAATGACACTTCATTCTTGAGTCGGATTCGAATTATAAAATTAAAATCGACAGAACTAAAAAAATTGATATTATTTTTAACTATACGTAAGACCTCATCAGTACAAATTGATGACTTGTTTATATTTTTCTGCTATTGATTGCAGACAGGTGAGGCGAAGGAACTTCAGCGGTTTACAGATGGACGACGAACATGACGAAACGAACACGAGAAGTGAACACGTTGAGGAATTTCTACCCCTTGATGACAAAATCGATATCAAATATGAGGTCAGTCGTCTTAGCATAATGGCAGATCTGGTTTCGGACAACCAGGTCCCTCATCTACAGTCACTTATACGGTGGTACTGGTACAAGCCGTTGGTGGTATCTTAGAAACGGTGATATACAGGGCGACACTTAATGTTTGCCCACTTGGAAGCCGATTCAGACGGGGTAGGAGAAAATATAAGATATGCATTTTATAGAGAATCTTACGTGAGAACTAGGGAGGTATTCCGCTTGAAAATATGCAAAAATATGATATAGCGGCGCTAATATGGTATATCGGCGGAGGAAGAAAATTGTGAGTAAAATATAGCAAAAAAGATTGCATCTGTGGATTTTTCTCGAAAAGATTTTTCGATCTACTTCTGTACAAAAAAAGACTTCCGGCGGACTTTTCGTACCGGTATTTACGTGAGCACAATGCGCTAGCGCCCTAACCACTTCTAATATTTGAGCGAAATAGCTCCCTAGATCTCTCTTAAGATTCTCTACAAAACGCATGTCATACTTTTTGTCTACTCCCCTTGATTGGGTTGTCGAAGGGGGCAAAGGTTATGTGTCACCCCGTTACATTTTAAGGGGAATTTCGCAGGCATTTGAATCACGTTATACGCGTTAGAATTTTTCAAAGTGGTTAATTTTGTCTCGTGTCAAAGTTCTAGGCGTCGGCACCCGGCGCCTGTAGTATGATACACACAAGGGAATCTTTTCAAGTGTTCGTCGAATTTTGGCCTGAAAATTTGTCTGCTTTACTTACTTACGATAACACAGTTACACAGTGTGTGAAATATCTCTTGCCAGTTTTGCCGCAAAATGCTTTAAGTGACCTCCAGAGGTCAACGAGCAACAGAGCATACGTGAATGAACTCGTAGAAAAAATTTCAGGTCCAATTTCAACGAACACTTGGAAAGGTTCCCTTGTCATCCAAACCTCACCCTACGATTGCGCTCATGACGCGGGATTGAAGGTCATACGGAACGGTTTTCGATGTAAATGTGAATTGATATTTCTTTTCTATTTTAGGAAAGTGGGATTGAGAACAACACCTCATCATCAAATCCAGAGGGTGACCATGACCAGGACATTGACCTTTCAATATTTCCCAACATGAAACCAAAGCCTGGAGCGCAAAGCTCGATCATCTCCGAAAAACTTGAACCCAATGCATTGTATTCTCTTCTTCTCATGTGTGAACAAGACTGTGAGACCTGTCAGAAATACATTCGGAAATTAAGCGAGCATATCAGAGCTACCCATGCTGCATGTCAACCAACCACTGAACCCCTTCTCATTGACCCACTTGAAATGGATGAGCCATCAGCCATTGAACACAATTGTGAGGTTGGCGAGGATATTGAAAGAAAGGAGTCCGAATCTGACCCAGATAATTCAGAAAGCGGGAGTGAAAGTGAAAATGACCCTGATTATATGACCTCGCCGGTCATGACCACAAAAGCGTATGGTAAGGGAAGCTCCAGAAAAGAAACAATAACAGCCCAAATGAGCAGCCGGACTGAAAGGAATGAATCCAAAATACGGTTCAATTGCACGAATTGTGGTAAAGGCGACTCGTCGAAGAGCCATTATATGACGACCCACACCGAAGAAAGACTGTTGAAGTGTCCAAAGTGTGAGAGAAGTTTCTCACAGGAGGTTATTTTGGATTATCACATGAGAAGTCACACTGAAGAAAAGCGGTTCAATTGTGATTTGTGTCTCAAGGTATTAGGGAGCCTTTCCTCTACCATGTCTGCTCTTACTGCCGCCTTACCGGCTTCGGCTTCATCTACTAGTACTATGGCTAACAGCGTTACCCCTTCGACTAGTTCTGCAACCTATCCTTGTTCACGTTCTAAAACTTTTAGTAGACGAGCTAATGCTGTTCGGCATGAAAAGTGTCACGATAAATTGACCAAAAAACTGAAGTGTACTTTATGTCCTACTCTTTTTGCCCAACAAGCATACTTGGATGCTCATATGTCTCGCAAACATGGCCTGTCTAAAAAGGCTCACTGTTAGAATGATTAATCGAATTGTATGTAGTCACTTTAGAAGCAAGGTTCGAAAATATATATTCTAGCTTTAACCAATCTAGACACTGATTTAGTGACTAATAGTCAAATTGTATTATTTTACCTGTTCTCGATGATCTTACTGACTTGATTAAACCAACTTCCAGTCGTTGCCGGTACTAGTTGTTTGTTTTTTTCACACTGTCTAATGCCTGACAAAACTATTCATTTTGACAGAAATCCAGAGTTCAAAATTTGAATCTTCAAGAAAATATTCCAAATCCATATTTTCTCCGAAATCTTTAGTTTTGAAGAATTTACTTTTTGAAATTCAACAAATGGTAGGTTTCACTCAATAGTTTATTTTCGTGGACTACCAAAATTTTGAAGACTGAATTCATCTCGTAATTGAATACTTTAAGAAGTATTCTTAATTTCGATCCAGGAATTTCAATAAAATCTGAATCGTCCTAAAGATTCCAACTTTTGTGGGTCCTTAGTGTAGTGCTAAATTCAACACGTTTTACTGCTCAAGTGGATGTGGATGCTTTACATCAATTTCTTTTCATACAAGGAAACAAAATGTGTACGGATAAATTGTGACCATTTGCTGACGGTGATTGTCAATTAATACGTCTTTTCTCTGTACAAGGTGAATGACAGTGACCACTAACCGCACATATGATTCAGAGACTGACCTTCACACTGACGAAAATTAACTCAAAGCCTGGAGAGCGCCAGTCAATCGACTCTGAGGAGTTAGAACTGAACCAATCGTATCGTGTGGACTAGACTGCGATTTATCAGAAGTACACTCGAGAATTAAGCGAGCACGGCAGGACCACAACTGGTCGGAACGGAAATCTGGTCAAACGCTAGACCATAAGCGAGACAAACCTTCTCGTAACAATGAAATGGCTTGCCAAATCCAATTTCCTAATAACAAAAGCCTTTCAAATGTTCTTTGTGAACTTCTCGTACAAATCCATCATCCTAAAAGTATTTATTATATACAATTATTTTTAATTTATTTAGCCGGATAAAAACAAGTGCAGGACAATTTAGACGAATCCATCCGCGTTCTAATAATAAAATGGGGTCGTGGTCGAAATGGCTGATTTGAATTTCAATCCAAACAGAAAGTGAAATGAACGAGAAGTGAAAATGTGAGTGCATGGAAAAATATCTCAGAATGCTCTCTCCATATAACCTAATGGTGTAAGTGGTGAAAGTCTTTGACCTCCAACCCTGCGTGAATGAATAGAGGACCCAAGTTTCAAGTTTAGTTTTATTTAAGTGTCAGAACCAAGTCAACAATCTATCAATTACAATTGACAAATATACTGCTGCTCTCCCCTTGGGGACACCATATAAATAATTACATCGAGATATAAGAAACCACCAGACATCCTTACATGATTATTAGCTTCCGATTCTCAACTATGCGCAGTTTCAGAAGAGAAATAAGTTCATTCAAGGAACACAAAATTGTTTCCCAGTCTCTTGGCAATAAATTCCAAAATATACAACCTTAGAATCTAATACATTTTTCAAAGAGTATGGAGTTCCGATGTGTCAAACGACACTCTGGCCTATTTCTCAATTGTCTTTCTGGGAAAGGAAACCAATCTTTAAAATCATCATAATCATTAGATTTAATAAGCCACTTAACATGTTGTATATTAATCCTCTCAGGTATCGTAAATAGATTACACTTTTGTAATATATAAGACACGTCAATTTCATTTCTCACGGATCTATACATAATTCTCCTTTTTCGGCCTAAATTTTTCTTAGCATAAGACGGTAGAAAATAACTAAAATCCCGCCTTCTATTCGGGATTTCACGGTAGTTTATATTCGTAACTCAGTCACGCAATTCAAATATTCCAAAGAATTGCAAAGATTAGTGTCAATTAAAATGATGAATATAAAAAAAATTAAAGAGGTGCGTGTCCTGCATATGGATGCCCAATCGGAGAGTAGATGACTAGGATGACAGATGAGAAAGTGTGCAATTTTTCCTGGATAACGGGAATTTGGTTAATCGAAATAATTTTTTAAAATTTATGTATTCTAATTTTACGAATTTCAATGACGCTGAGACCACTAGTCTTGGGCCACTCATTCCGGTATGTCAGGAACACGATTCTTCACACCACTTGGGACATGAGAATGTTTCGGATTTATGGTTCATATCTACAAAATATCTAATTGCGATCTCGGGATGAAATAATCCGTTCAACTTCAAGGCTGATTGAACAATTTATTGATAATCAATTAAATTCTATTAATTTAACACTAATGGGGGGGCTCACCGAGGAGATGGGAAGTAATTATCCCACAGACATATCTGCAAAATGTGTATGAAACATTTTTGCAACCTTTCGGTTCAAGTTATATGTATGAAGGATTATGAACCACCCTGTACCAAACATGTCAACGTAACCCCATCCTTCCTTTTCTCTCTCAGGCGGCCACGTGCCATGTGGAGCAAGGAAGTGAGTTCAGAGTTTGAACGTCTGGATTCTCAGTCTGTATTTAAGAATATTTTTAGAAACCTTTCTACTAAATTTTTGATTTGGTCATTGAGTTGACAATTAAGTATTCATTGCAAAATATTTCTGAATTTTTGCATGCATAGTGTTACTCGTGCTCGTGCAGTCGTTGTTGCCGTCAAAGAGGATTCCGTGATCCAGGTCAAGGTACGTACGCGTTCACGACCCAATTAACGGACTAATTTTATTTGTGTAATGAAAATGTAATGAATAAGAAAAGAGCAAATTAAGTTTAAATATATATATTAATTTGAGATAGAAATTTTGAAAGTGCCAGTGATTGAATTTTACATGGTGGAGTTCATTGCAGAGGAAACCGAAGTGAGGGTCCTTTAGGAACCAGCTGACACTAACACTCAAGATCGAGACCGAATTGACCTCAGCCCTGACTGGAAATTGAACGGAAATCTAGAGTGGAGGGTCACACTGGAAAGGAATAGGATACAAAATATTTCTTCTGAAATTCTGGCGTCAATCAAACCGTACGCCCTTTTTATTTTATGTTGGCCTCCGGCTTCCACTGTTATGCGGTACCATTAAACATACCTCCCTTGCGCTAATTATGCTTCTGCAATTGTTTCTTATTAAGCTAGGGTCCAAGCAGTCAACGTATGCACCAAGAAAATTTCACGTGTAGTTCATTGGGGTTACAGCGTTACTTGTTTTTTTTTCGAACATAAACAAATAATTTCACTCTGGGGGAAAAACATTACGAATTCTCATAAGACTTGGGATATTCCCCCCAATCCTTTATTCCGATTTGAATTTGTCATGTGTCCCGTGTAATTTAAATTCAAAATCCTTCCATTACTCCGACAACCTTAACTATTTTTGAAACTCTGAAAAATATGCAAAATACTCGCAAAATGAGTCACGGCTCCTCCTTACACAGCAATGAACTACACAAGTCTTCTTGGCATGCACAATAGGAGGATAGCAGTTTTAAATGAAGTTAGGCCTCGTTGGAAGGGGTCCGCCTCTTATGGGCGAAACTTTTATGAGCAGAACTGTTATGAGCGAAAAAATTCTGTTATGCGCGAAACGCGGGATCATGACGACTACAATGTTGCCAGTTCCCCCAAGCTACCAAAAGTCATCAACGTTTGCGATAAACGTACGAATGCACTAGGCCTAAATCAAATATATTAGAAGAAACTTAATTAAACAACTTTAACGATAAGAAAGGGTGACAGGTGAGCTCTAGCTACTATTTAGTTGCTAAATGAACTGCATTTTTAGTACAGTTCTGTATTGCTGACTCGTTAGCTAGTAACTTACGTTGTTACGTTCGTACTCTCGAATTTGAGAGAAATGGAAAAAATTTGCTTCGAGCTTATAAATGACAAAAAGGTTGGCCAGTTCATAGTTCATGGTTAATGACGATTTCGTGTTTCAAAAATGTAAAGCAAGTCGACGAACGGAATACTACTATTGCTTGAAAGCTTGTGGCTCATCTGTGCACTTGTATCGTAGAAAAACGCACAATCAGGCCAGGGCCGGAATGGCTCAAAATGGCGCATGTCGCAAATCACTTTTTGGCGCTGAATAACTTTTATTTGATGACGAGAGATTTGAACACATACGCATTCAGGTAGGGGTTGTGGCGGTGTGTGAGGTTGGCCCGGTGATAAAGTGTGCCGAAATCGAAGGCCCGCGCTATAGCTCGGTCCCTGTTGAGCGGCCGCCAGAGGCAAACTTTTTGTTTGCACTTTCGTTAACACAGCAGGTTGCATGTAAAACTTACTTTTAAAATAAATATTCTTAACTGTACTTACTCTAATTATCCGAGTGTCAGCATTACTGGAAATGCAAATTGCGGCGATAAAAACCTTAAATTTGGTTCCATATATTATTACCAGCACATGCCAAAAGTCTAGTTTGTAGAGGTGGATTAAACTTGATTAAATCCACACATGGTGCCAGAGGAAATAGTCGGTTTAAGACGGCAGTCCGCCAGGGATGTTAATTCGAATTCGAATTAGAATTAGAATTCGAAAAATTCATAAAATTCGACATAATTTTAATTAGAATCGGAATCCTAATTCGAAATAAAAAAAATCCGAATTGGAATTGGGTTACTAGAATTCATATTCAGAATAATCGGAATCGGAATTCAAGAATTGTAATTCAAAGTCCATATAATCGGAATTCGAATTCGATAATCGGAATTCAAATTCGAAATAATCGGAATT
>JAQFYE010006059.1:0-11211 GCA_034694305.1 Protaphorura glebata
TATGTAAATAATTTTCTAGAAATGTTTTCTTTCTTCAGACAAACAAATAAACAAACATGCCCATTTGAAAGTACTAAAAATCGCTCCTACTACTACCGGTACCCCCCCCCCCTCCCCCCGCTAGCGGGGTCGGGTTTTCTAGTGTGATTATAGTCGCGAAAGTAAAAGTGATGGGTTCGATTCCCAGTGTCACCACACCATAATTACTTTTTCTCAGGCATTGGGTCATTTTTACAATTTTTGAACTCTACCTGCTAAACTGGTGATGGATGGTTGTGTTTTTGCAAATGCTATCCACATCGAATCAAAATTTTTATCCGTGATCATGGGAATTCCATTTTTCTTGTAAACTTCTGTCACAGCTTTCTTGCACTCTTTTTTGCAACTCATTGTCTGTAAAAGAAAAATATTTAAAAAAGAATATTGGTTTAATTATTAAATTAATTAAGTACCTACAAAATGTAATTAAATAATTTACAATTACTTACATAAATGAATCCAAAAGTTTGTTCGACGTACTTCGAAAAAAATTTGAAATAAACTGTGAATACGTGAAAAAGAAAGCAGCCCGACCGAATGCTAAGACCGAACTAAATGTGTCAAGAAAATATCTGAATATCCGGAAATGCCAAATATAACACCCGCGCAGCTGTGGGAGTACAGATACGATAAACATATGCAGAAACCCAGTGAGCTTGAAAATCTAAAATTGGTTCAACTTCTTTGATTTTGATTGGCAAAATGCCCAACTGATGATTAATTGTTCATGCTTTGCACTATGCGCGTCAAATCGCATGCAGGTTTTCTTTTCCACGCAGATTTGGGTTTGTTCCGCCAGACTCTCTTCTCGCATGCATTCCGAATAGAATTCTAAAAGTCATAGTGTGTGACTGTTAAACATGTGCGAATTTATTTATTACATATGTGTGTGGGTGTGCAATGTCCCAAATATACCGACCTTCATGGTCGTAAGGAGACAATGAACACAAGAACGCTAAGATCTGCATTTTCTAAAGAACGTTATTTTATACAGCGCCATAGATTTTAATTTGGTGAGTTCGTATTTTGCCATCGTTTTCAACCAAAATAATTTGAAAAAACACACACATTAATTGACATAGCCGCTGAGGCCGAATCAAACATCATTGCGTATTTTTGGGTTGCTTCTCATTTGGCCTACTAGAGACGTACAACGTAGGTACAGTCTAGTAGTAGAACAAACCAGTGGAAAAAGCTCTTTAAGGGAACCACAGGGAGTGCATGTCCGAGGAATCGAACCCCAGCACAGCGAGACAGAATAGGTCAACCATACCATCATGCTGCAATGGTCTGCTTGCTCCCAAAATAATTTAATTTCCCGTATTCTGTTCTTCCTGATAATTAGATTTTCTTAATTTTGGTACAAATGTCGAGTTATTATTAATTTTACTTCAAGAGGTTTTGATTTCCGGTTAAAAATCGCATGCAACTTTGCCCGGGTAGTACACTCTGAACATAATTGGTGCCCGGTGTGCATAAAGTGTATTAGTGGTGTGTGTCAAAATTATCCATGGCCAGACTGCCAGGCGAAAATGTGGAATGGAATCACGTCATCCCCTGAGAATAGAATTTCCATCAAATTCGAGAAACGTTATTGCAGAAGGACACCAAACAATTAATATTTCTACTACCACTTAAAATTTATTGTTACCCTCATGCTGTTAACGACCTAAATTTCACTTAAATTCAATTATCTACGAAATGATCTCACAAATTTGAATTTGATAAATATTTTCAGAAAATTATATATTTCAGTTGAGACAAATCTCGTTTCAAACAATTCGAATAATATTATTATTTAATTTCCATTAATTTTTCTTAATCGTGTCTGAATTGAATGGAAACACCTCCATGTGAATTTCACTGGCTTATTAGATCGATTCAAACAATTAATCTTTAGATGGGACGGAATACAGAGAAAAGGAGTTTTCAAATATTTTCAAACTCACATTAATAAAATACAATTATCACTAAAAATATAAATTACAAAATATGACTAATTAAACAGAGCGAAATGAAGTACAATCAGTATTTTAAATATATATTTAATGCACATACATAGTACTAATTTTTGACTCCGAGATTTCCAAGTCAGAAATTGATTTACATATCAAGTTCATGTATTTTATTTAAGACTCTTTTCAAGACTAATTCAATTTAATCTGCTCAAATCAAATTGAATTTGAGTTTTACCGAAACCGTACTATCGAATGTTTTTGTTCCCAAAATTCATAAATAATATTAATTGGTTTTACTTTTCTCAACAGAGAATGGCCGAAGTTGAGACAACATTTTTCAATTTTTCTAAGTGCGTCCTATTCCATACATACTGCAGGCGGACCATAAAAACATTATATATTATTGATAAATGAGGCATACAGGTTTTCAGATTCAATGTTGAATCGTTGCGTGTTTTCTTGTATCCCGGATTTTATTTGGAACAGATCGGGTTTCACATCAACAATGAGGTAGCGTCAGGTTGTCTCAGAAGGTAACACTTAAGCCGATGAAAATGTTGATGACTTGTATTGTACATAACCATATTTATCCGACACGATTCGTGGTCAGACGTACTTGCTCTTACGCAGATGAGCGGAGCGCTTATGAATTTTTGAATTGAGAGTAAATAAATAAATGAACCGAAGTGACAGAAAGCTTTTATCATCAGCTACGTTGTAACCGCTATCAAAATCTAGGCGTGGGTAAACTGGTGGAAATAAAGAATGAGCCATTCACTTGTGCGATGTGTTCAGGTACAACCAGGTAAAAATTGATTGAATCTCTCTCAAGCTTCAGCAGTCCAAATCAACTAGAAATCTTAGAGATACTTCAAGTATAGCAATCTCGTCAATTTTAGATTTAACTTGTATTGTGTATCGATAATGCAGTTAATCAAAACGGTACTAAGTTTTTCATTTTTACATCAAATACTGCCATTTAAGTACGATATATGAGTATTTATCGTCGTGATATTTTATTGGACACCAAGTGGTCACACGTATTTCGAGTGACGGAAAAAACCGCTTGAAGAGAATTCTAGGAATTGAAAGTAAATAAACAGTCGCGATGGGTGAGAGTCCTTGGTAGTAGAGAATAGTGCAGATGGTGAAGTGAGCGGTTAAGATGGTGTGGGGAGTGGTTCACAGGGTTTAAGGAGTTGTTGTGAGGTTGTACAGTGTGGTTGAGGTGGTTTAGAGGGAGTATAAAGGGGTCATACCGAGGGGGTCTCATATCTAACATTAGGTATGGCCTCCTAATGTTAAAGAGATAGGAGTATCTCAAAACGTAAACAAAGCTGCAATGACTGCCTAGTGTTAAGAAGATATCATATCTCAAGGCGTAGACGAAGCAACAATTATCTGTATTCCGGAGACGTAGAAGACTACACAGGAGCGCGTCACAGACTGACAGCCAGGCAGACGGGGAGGATTTTATAAGCCATAACAGAACTAAAGTCCGCGAGCTGATTATTAAACCAAGGCGGCAAAAGACTTTTTGCGTTACCTGCGTTGTAAGCGCTATCAAATAGGTGTGGGTAACCCGACGGAACTGACAGGTGAGGTATTGTATTTGTGCGCTCTGTTCGGTACAACAAGCCAAAAATCGTTTGAGTCAGTTACAGCGTTCTAAACTTTGTGACAACCACAGGACAAAAAGTAATCTTCAATAGACACTCCAGCGACTGTGTAGTTGTCAACTTTGGTTTTAACTTGTCCTGTGCATCGATAATGAAGTTAATCAAAGCGATACTAAGTTTTTTATTGCTACTTGAAACACTAAGATTTCAGTTTGAAATATTTGTTAATTGCTTTGTCAGCAATTCACTGCTAAGATCGTTTCATCCTTGTTTCATTCAAATCCTTTTTCTGAAAGAGAGATCCACAGAGTTTGAGACACCATTCAACTATCCTGTTGTTATAACATCAGTCGATGAGCGAATGTTAAGTTCCAGCGTCTATCAAACCGCACAACTACTTAATTACACAACTACGATTGAGTTAAACGACTCAAATGAACTTCTGGATATAAAGTCATATTTTCGTCTTCTGCTGGGAAAATACACTTGCATGGCTCATTTTGTTGACATTCGAAAAACAGTCAGCGATAGAATAAGAATAGTGCTACTTGAATTCATTTCACGCTATACTATGGTGTATATTCATTACTCAGTGGCATCAGGTAATCCGCCATTTGAGCAAAGTGTGAAGTATACATCACAGTCCTACGTTATACTCCTTTTATATAGTTATCACACCGAGGAAGAATTTGAAATGATGACTGCACGACTTATATCCGAAATGTACTCTGAATATGAGTTTTATCAAATATATTTCTACGATTCCGAAAGAAGCAGAACGACTGGATTGGCATGCTTTGACAGGACAGCTAATTATGTTACTAGTGAATATTATGGAAATGTTGAATTGGGAACAAATTCAACATTAAACAAATTCACTCATTTATTTAAATCAAATCTATAAAATCAGTGTCCTCCGGTCATGTGGAAACTTCAGTTTTGAATTCAAGGATGAAGTGAATTCTAATTGCACGGTCGACCTTCTGCCATCTTCCGATAACAATTATTTTACAACACCAAAATTGAAGAAATACCATCAAAGGAAAGCAATGAACATTTTACTGGTATCACTCTTAATGCATGGATTTTCCAACACAACTGTATACCATCCAGGAAGGGACATGAAGACACATGAACGAATAAGCTGTGTTTATGAAAACAAAAGGCGGAGATATTTACGTTTATTTCAGAAATATCCAAAAACTACCAAAAATTACTTCTACGTGTCACACACTCTCAGTTTTGATTTTATCACTTGTGATGGGATCTCCACAAGTTTGTCTTTCGCTGGATACACAATTCCATACCAATTGAATTTATGGGTCTCAATCATCATTTCCTGTGCAGTTACCATTCTGGCACTCACTATGTTTCGTAATTGGGAAACCAAACGCGATAAGACGTCTTCTTACGCATTCGTCACTGTCGCTCACATTCTTGAACAAGGACCTGATATACGAAGATCACTAAAAAACAGTTGGATTCTAGTCCCATTCGCTTTCGGATGTTTAGTTTTATCAAATGCTTACAGAGGAATTGTCGTGACAGATTTGACGTCACCAAAACCGGAATCAAAATTGGAAACATTTTCTGAGCTGGCTGCAAAAAATTACAGCATCTTCATCTCATTCGACACTGACTATATTGAAGCCGTTAATGATTGTATTTCGAATATATTCCTTGCAGACTTTTCGGAGCCATCTTTTGATGTTGACCCCGAACCCGACCCAGACTATTCCCATTGTAATAACGATTCCCTCAGAAATACTATTTTCGGGAAAACCCTTACCCATATGCAAATGGCGTCGGAAGGTCTCCACAACAATAAGAAGACGAAAATGTATAGGACTCTCCGAGATGAGATCAGCGGATATGTGAACTTTGGAGAGTCCTTGGTACCCCCTCTTCTTCAATGCAACAAAACGGCACTCATTGATCAGTCAGTTAATACAGAACTTGACATTCTTCAATTGAAGTACCAATATGGTACTGAGAAAACCCGACAGCTCTACAGCAGTAAGGAGAGATTTCTACCAATTTGCGTCGGGATTGTTGTTGAGGATATGAATGGAGATGGTGGAATCATCAGAGACAGACTCCATGGTCTGATTCAGTCTGGAATTTACAACAGATGGAGAGAAGAGTTTGATAGACAAGAATTGGTCAAGATTTGGAAGGAATTAAGAGGAAGGCTGGAGTCCACAACTGGACCTCTCCCACTCGGGTTTCAATCAAATATCGCAGCTGTGTTTTATATTTACCTCATTTGTACAGCAGCTTGCTTGTTGTCAATTTTGGCAGAATGTTGGTTCAAAGTTAGTATTTTATTTTACAACATTTGTCAGTGGGCGTGGATAAGGCTGACATACGCCATCATGTGGGGCGTCGCTTTAATTCAAAATCTACACAAACTTATTTCCGAGCTGGCCATTAAATACTTGAGCAGATGTTATATTCGCACATGTAATAATGCGGAGTAATTTGATATCTTCACTTAGCCGAGGGATATAATTTCCTTCAAGTAAACAGTTTAACACTTAAATAGTTTTGGAATTATCTACAAATGGAGTAATTAAATGATTAGCACTTAAATGTACGACAAGTCTAAGAATTCACCGGATTCAAATACAGTCTATTGCACATATTATCACGAATTACTTCTGGAATCTTAGAAATAGGCTCAAATGTCGTAACTCTGTACTCATTTTATAATCTTACAACAATCATACTAATAGTAATTTCTATCCCAACATTCATTCGTTCATACATATATTTGAGTTGTGTTGAGTTAAGTCAACTGCTTTTGTGTTGTGTTAAGGAAATTAAAAATGTGTAATTTGCTGAATCCGCCCTGGGCGTAGCACATGCCCTCAGTGTATTTCTACTGGCCAAACGGTGCGACTTTTGGGGGTAATACCTTACAGAAGTTGTTCAGCAGATCAAGGGCTATAACATATCAAAAGTGCAGCCGATTCTGGCAGGGTAATTTTTTCCGTGATGGTCATAAATGGATACTACAAGTATCATCGGGCTTAACTGTGTATCTTTTCGACTATGGGTGATAGTTATGACAAGGACAACAGAATGCTGCTACAACGAACGGGATTTTTGAATCAGTCAACTTTACGGAAATAACAAATAGCAGCACACTGACTTTCATGGGAAGATTGAATCATGCTTGCAAAAAAATGAATTAACTTATAGAATTTTTTCGAGTGCACTACGCGAGGAATGCAATATAGTCGTCCTGAAGTTTACCGGAGATGTAACGAAGTTCATACGATCAACTAAATGCTCTTTGTCAAATACTAACGACATGTATTCAAAGTGACATTGGAAATGTTTACACAATGTCTCTTCTTTCACAATAAGAACCTCTATTTGATATATTTAATGATATTGTTCATGCATAAAATAAATTTCCACACTATAATTGGACTGCGCGATTTAATAAACTCATATTTATTTCGATTATTTGAGTTATTATAAAATCGTATAATACTTGAATCGGTGCTTTAAATTCTATACATTATTATTCATATCAATATATTACGTACGCCATGGTGGGGGATAGAAGAAACAGGTAATGAAAACGGTATGCCTTTCGATTAAATGGATTTTGTGCGCATGAATTATTCCTAAAACTACCGTGCCAAACTGTAAGGCCATTCCTGGCTTTTTGAAATACGTCATACAATCGACAATCGAACGTTCCCCACGATCAATGATAAATTGTCTGCAGTGACGAGGCACAACGCTTTGCGCCTCTAGCATGACTCCTCTGGAGAGTAATGTGTATGGTGCTAGAAATTATGAACATTACAAACCCATCACGTACGAGCCTGGAGCTGTTTCGTTTTTCCATTTTTAATTTATAACTTCATTTTCTATTGGCACACTTTTCCAAGAGCAGGTCGCTCAAGGTTGCTTAAACATTAGACTGACTCTAATGTGTGACAGATGGAGGATTATCCTGTAAAAGAAACAATTATCACTCATAGCAGAAGGCTAAATAATGAGAAGAAAAGCGTTTACCAACGGATTCAACCTAAGCTCTACCTGAATGTAACTAGGGGGTCGGTGGTCTGATGTAAAAATGAACCATTCTCTGTGAGGGTCAAAACGCTAAATCTGAAAATTCAGGGTTCCAAATTCTATTACCCGTGTGCTTCGTTTTAGAGTCGTAGGTGTATGCTACTCGAGGTGCAAATTAGATTGGATTGGATGTAATTTTATTTAAGTCATCAAGTTAGCTCACACAACATAAACATCAAAAATAAAACGTTGAACTATCCGGGTGTGCTGAACTTAACACCCTAACTAACTAACTAACTAAAACTTAACTATTATAAAGCCAAAGAGTAGAATAATAATTAGTAACTTAACTTATATCAAATTAATCGGGCCGGCTTTTGCCTGCCCTGCCCTACAAGTCTTCCTTGCGCGGTCCGACCCTGCATTACAAAATTGCCTTCCATCCATTATCTGGCCCGGCGTGGCCCACGTGTTCGAAAAATTCGTCGGCCCGGCCCTGCGCTTTTACTTCTCTAACCGCGGCCACTGGACTTTATCATTACCGCCTTGGCCCGGCCCAGCCATGGTATTCGGAAAAATCGTCAGCTCGGTCGGGTCTTTTATAGTTGTGTCAGGGATTAGCTGAGGGCATTAGCTCAAGGCAATATTAATTTCCTGATAAGACTTCTGTCTCCTCAACTTCCTTTGGAAGAAATTCCTTTGGTTAGACTTGAGACAATTCGTAAAGTAAAATGTGTCTTCAACACATGTTTGTTAAATTGGCCTCGATATTCCAATTCCTTTATTGGAATTTTAATGGAATTTTCCGGGCCAGGAAATACTTTATCTTCCTATACTATGGGATTGGTGTGTTTGTGGTGCAGACAGGAAAAAACAAATTAAAGATCACCTACTCTGCATAATACAGTGCACTGGTCTGGTGGCAAGATCTTTGTTTTTCCTTTAACGTTATGACAGAAAATCCCATAGGTTGCCTTAATTCGCTAAGCCGACCTAGCTTGTTTATACTTTATATTCTTATGTCGGCTCTGGGTTGTTTGATTTTGTATAGAATTTTGTAAATATCATCACAAAGTCTTTTCATAATAAGACAGTCAATGAGCATACTTGTATGTGTGACTGCGTTGAAATATCACTCTGATGAAAAAACAAACAAACAAACAAATAAATAGTCATGCCCGGTTTTCAGTCGGCCCGGACCTTTTGCACCTTTTACATGCCGATCGTGCGTGACCTTCATTGTCCATTGCGTCAATTATGGTGACGGATAGACAAACCAGGAGGTAAGAGGCATGATTAGAAGAAGTTCGGGTAGTGCTCCTACAGGGAGCGGTGCCTTCACTTGGCCAACTTCTACGGAACGCACTCAAATTCTCCAATCACTTGAAATATCCAATTCAATTCACAATCCTAGCGTTTTCATGAAATGAACACACCATGATCACATGTCAAACAAATGCGCACGGAATCAACCTTGAAACTAAAATCCACGTCAATCCTGTGCTCCTCAGCTATATTATTAATAATAAATCATGTCATGGGTTTACGACTACAATTCGAAATTTGAGGGGCTCAGAAAAGTTGAGAACGTTTTATTTTGCGTTATTCGACGAGACGTCTTCAATGCGGACATCTAAATTCTGCCTTACAGTCCGCTGATTTAAACTATTATTCTTCAAGACTTTACGAATGGCACCAAAAACGCGAATACTGATGGTGGCGGTTGTGTCGGCGGTAAGGCATTACTTTTGTGGATTTGAACTATATATTTCCTAGCACTGTTTCGGTTAAGTCAACAGGCCTTTGGAATCGCTTTGCATGTAACTACATCATTGACGGTTGATTTAAATCGTCGCTTACTCGATGACTGTAAAAAGTATGCCTGCGGCATAGATGGTTGCACCTTCTATATATACCGGATTGCAGCTGGGTCATACGGAATCATAGCAAGTGTCATTCAAATCGCTTCATTTCGCCTCGTAAGTTAAACCTAATGCCTGAATTCACTTGTAGTATTCACAATCAGTGCCAGTACCTTTCGGGGGTTGAAACATTTCAATATTTTTTATGGAGAATTTGAAACCATTATAGAATAAATGAAAAATATTAAAATTGGTCGAAACTGGTTGCACATTCTTGGAATTCTCCTGAATCGTAATGCACACAGTTAAAAAAATCCACCCACATTTTGTATATTTTGCGCAAAAATTTTATTGCCGCAATTGAATATTTCCGTGAATTCTGAAAAATGGAAAATGACGAAACCATACTGGGCATATTATCCAGAATCACTTTAATTGGTGTTTTGATTTCCCTGGAAAAATCAAACTTTGGTGTGGAGTTCAAATATTGGTATTTGTTCTATCAAGGACATCTTTCGCGATTGCAGTGGAGAAGGACGGGCTTGCAAAATGGGTGCCAGCACTGCCAGTTAAACTCACTGTCTTCATTGTCGTCTGTTTAATGGAGATGGTGTTTGTTCCGGCTGCTGCTATTGGTGTTTATTTCTTGACTATGAGCATGGATCGAGCGGTCTCTATACTCTCAATCAAATAAATCCGTTTTTGTTTACTGGTGACGTTTTGTTGATTTTGACCAATTATGTCTATTTATTTCGGATATTATTTGTTACAACCCTTGTTTTGACTTACCGGACCGGGGCATCATTAGTTCCAGTTTTTTAAAGTCTGTGTTGCAAATTGCAATTTCGTCGTTAAATGCAGAGTACGTTGTAACTGGGGCGCTTTATAATGAAGTGTTGTTGAAATTACGTTCTGATGCTGTCAAGTAGGGTTTCCGGATGTCATTGAATCAATCCCCAGATTCTGTACTCAGCATTTCAGCTGTGGCCAAATACGTACCTGATCGTCATATATTCCGTACACCTTATTTGTACATATATAACCATTTCTGAGATCTTCCAGAAAGCTCAGCCCTTTCTTATGGATTTTGGGATTGAAAGTGAATTATTAGACCGAAGCGACAGAAAGCTTTTATCATCAACTATGAACGTTATAAACCGCTATCAAAATCTAGCCGTGGGTAAACTGATGGAAAAAATGGACCTTCGTGTCAGGGTTTCGTGACCTTATCGGGTGCATTCGCGCATTGGCAAGAATGTCTCGGACAGCTCAATTCCAAATCCCATTTTCGTCAATTGCAGGTGCATCTCAAAATTATTAAAATTAGTCGCTCTAAAGCAACCCACGTCAGTACACACACACACATGCACGTTTCACGTAGCCGGTTCAGTCGTAAAGACACTGACTTTCCGAATTTTGTAAAAATGATGACCTGAACAAAATCGTATTTAAAACAAGTATCCGGTATTCAAAAATTCCTACAGCATTTTGCTTTCTTTTAAAAGTTTTAGAATTCAAAATATCAATTGATCTAAATAATTAAGTAAATGGTTGAAAATGATTAAGCCAAATGATAAAGAAAAGACTCGAAGTTGGCTGTACATAATAGAGGAAGAGTTGGCAGGGTTCGAAAAAATCATGATTTTTAAATAAAAATCAAAAAATCCGATAATTATCGGATTTTTGATAATTATCAGA
>JAQFYE010006060.1:0-11211 GCA_034694305.1 Protaphorura glebata
ATCAGTTCAAAATTGAAGGCTGTGAAGACTTTTTCCCAGAGGTCTATTTTTAGCCCCTCGGCGGGACCTGGCCTTAAGGAATTTATCCGTAGTGTCTGTGCCCATTGCACGAGATTGCCTACGAGTCGATAAAGAAAATGTTCAAAACCTCTGTCGCGTTTATTAAATGAATTTACAAACGAAGTCATCTAGAAATCTAAGTAATTGATGAATTTTGGCGTGATGGAAATAATTGAAACTAGAACAGAAAGACATTTTTCCCAGATCTTATTAACACTTACTGTACAATCCAAATTAAACAAACACCAGAATACGAAAAACAGAAAGAAAGACAGAAAGGCAAATCTACTATTAACTTTGTATTAATAGTTACAATATTAATTGATTCCCGATTTACCAGACCGTCTATTAATTTGTAAAGTTAATTAAGTTCGGTCTATTTTCAGTCATGACATGGACACATTAGTACGTTACGTTGAAAATACTTGTCTTCGACATTAAGGTGTTATCACGCTGCCACCATATTGAATTGGTAATTGGTCTTCTGGAATAATGCTGAGAAGGAATGGCGCCCACTCATCTCTATTCCGCCCAAATATTTTAACTGGGACGTTCCGAAGGTTTTTTGGAGTCAATTTCAGCATGATTTCTAACGTTGGTTTTGCGATCGCCGAAACTTTCAAGATACAAGAAGGTCAATATTTAATGTAACGATTCTCTATTGTGTTGTATAAACCTAATGTCTTCAATCGACATAAAATCGAGTCATTCCTACTTTGTTTCGTTTTTTAACAAAGGGAGGAAGTGGACGGTAACAACCAATATACTTACCATTTATAACCACTATCATTTTCAGCAATGATCCAGGATAATAGTTCGCAGTGTCTTCGCCAAACTTATAATATGTTTGAATACCTAAAAAAGACATCACATTTAACTTCATGAATGCGCTTGAATTTATGTACAGTCTGGCATCATCATCTTACACGCTAAGCATCCATGTATTCTATGATTGTATCCTCCACTGTCAACGATGACAATTGCTTTCGTCACTGTGTGATCATTGAGTGAGGCGAGATGAATTCTCCTGATTGTCCGCTCAAAGCATTGAAGCATAAATCTCTTCAATTTATTGCCATTATCAGCTAATACCAACTTCCTTGCGTCAATCCCGCCGCCTGAATTGATGTACGTGACTGTAGAATGAATAATTAATTTTCTCATAAAATTATACACAAAATCATGCAGAATTTTCAACCTTCTTGGAATCCTCCCCCCAGGGTACATGATTGTAGAGAAGGGTACGGCAATACGATGTGTATCAATTTTGGCGCGAGACCGTCACTCGATGTCCTAATGTATTATCTTCTTTGTTTCGATCAAAATAGTTTAGCATGGAGATATAAAAGTGGACTTGTATGAAAGCAATCGGACTCAAAATATTGAGAGAAATCCGAATCGGAAAGAATTTTTGAGATCGGATGATTAGTTCTTGAGAAAATGAGAAGATCAAAAAATCAGGAAAATTTACATGCTATCATGTGCATTTACCAGTCAAAATAGTATGTTATAAAGTTTCAGCAAGAAAAATGATGGACTCAGAATTTTGCGAGAAATCCAAATCCGAAAGATTTATTACGATCGGATGAGTACTTCTTGAGATAAATTTGAATTAAGTGAGAAATCACGCTTATGACCCATTGCCTTACCCTTCTCTACATTCATGTACCTTGTCCTCACCCGGACTTCCTTCAAAGTCAAATCCAACATTTAGACATGGGTCACCAGTCCCTTTGAGATTAATCTCTTCACTCAGGATTGAATCAATCTTATTTTTTTTCCTCCATATTTTACTCTGTCGGTATTTATCAAAATGTGTGTTTCAAAATTTAAGTTTAACTGACTCGTTGAAAGCATTATTGCATGTATTAGCTTTACAGTCTCATTTCCGCGAATCTAATAAAATTGCTACACTATTTCACTAACCTTTTGCAATACTGTATTCGCTTCATTCACGTTCAAATTGTGTTCTATCAGAAACAATAGTCGAATTATTAAGTATTTAAAAAATTAATTCTAATTTATAATTTACCATTGAGCCATCCGAACAAAAACGGATCGCTACGTTCGTAGTCATTTTCCAATGTGTGATTTGCGATTGAACGAAACTATGAAAGAAAATGTGCATAGAACAATTTATATATTCTGTTTTGCTAGTCCATTTAAACAATTCAAATGCATATAGTACCTTTTCAATTGCAAATATTTCTGCTTCTGTGTAAAGCGGGGAGAGGAGAATTCTAGGAGATAATTCCTTATGACCATTTATTGGTCTATTAATTGAATTTCGGATAACCAAATTTAATATCGACCAAGAAATTTGGGTACAGAAGAAATTAGGAACCAAAATCATATTAAGAACTATTTTCCGACGAATGCAATGAAACATACGAATAGAAGTGACTATATCATGGGAAATTTTTGTTCCGTATAAATAAATCTTGCCAGGAAGGTATAAATATTTTATGACTGAGGATTTTTAACGATTCTAATACAGATTTATGATCACAGAATTGTCCGGTAGTTGGTGAGTAATTAAAGAGCACCTCAATAATTAAATCCAATATCGCCTAATTTCCTTAAGTTGGAAATGTTTGCAGTATTTGAACAATAATCCTAAATTAATTTTGAGTGTAAGAATTTATTGCAGATTCTCATTCAAGAACAGGTTTTTATTGCTTGCGGCCAATAATTCAACCTCAACTTCCAGTTTCTACGTAAACATTGTGTACACGCCGTTTTCTAACCCAGGCTATACCCAACTTTCACGGGCTAAGATTTAGTAGATAAATAAGTAAACATTTTAATCACCTGTGTATACATTCTATTGCGCTCCACGAATTGTGCAATAGGGCAAAGATTATAAAATATGAAGTTAGTTTATGCAGAGACATTCACACGGCTTTCCAAATCAGTCTAGGTCTAATTTGAAATATAATTTGATAGTCCTTCGCTGACATACGTGAATTGGATTGGCTTTATAATACGTTATAGTTAGACAAAATAATATATGAATGTTTGCTCGTCCGAGGTTTCATTGAACTGTGATTGAACAGTTATTGTGTTATTTAACGTTGCCCGGTGGGAGTCCGGGAAATAATTCGGACCGGACGTTCAATTCATAAACAAGATTTTCACCAGGCAATTAATCCAGCCGGGCGTCTATAGTGAAGCGCGGCAGTAATTCGGTTATTTACGGTAATAAGTGCTTGGAAGTGCAATATGAGTGCGATTTTAAGCTAGTTTGTCATAACACGTAGGTAAGGTAGAGAAATTGAGTAGTAGAAGAAAGTAGTAGAGAAAAGAAACACTTTCGAATAACAATAGAACAACTTTTTATTTTATTATTTAACCTTTCTGCACAGGTGGTGATAGAACAACCATTCCGAAATTTGTGGTTGCGATCAAATAGTTCATTCATCCATTTCATTGAAAGGCTAACCACATGTTGACCTTGTAAAATAATTCAAAAGCTAGTGTCATATTTTATAACTCGCCCTTGTATGCATTCCATAATACAGGGTGTACCAGAATGATGTCTCCACGTTTGATTTCATTATCCCGTCGAACGGATTATCCGATTCGACCGGGACATGGCTTAAAATGAAGCCAATGAGCTAGACGTGTGTTCAAAGATGTGCACTTTTGTTATTCTGAACCAAATGCCATCCTGTGACTGTTCAGATGGGTTGTTTACTTTTTTAACATAGGCTTACATGGACGAAAAATCAACAAAATTTAACCTTCTCCATCATTTTCTGGTCAAATTCATTCGGAGAAACGACAGCCGGTGTTGGTTATAACAGCGGTTGTCATGTGAAACGGCGAATTTCTACAATTTTTTACCCATCCAAGCCTATGTTAAAAAAGTGAACAACCCATTTGAACAGTCACAGGGTAGCCTTTGGTTCAGAATAACAAAAGTGCACATCTTTGAACGCACGTCTAGTTCATTAGCTTCATTTTAAGCCATGTCCCGGCCGAATCGGATATTCCTTTCGACGGGATAATGAAATCAAACGTGGAGACATCATTCTGGTACACCCTGTATATACGTTTGAATCGTATTTCCCCAGAAATTGTTGATTTTTCAACCGAATAATGATAAATTGCATTCTACGAAACAACTTGTGAGGGGTTAAAACCGTCATGTATTTTCACGTAATAGTCTATTATATTTACTGAGTTGTGGTTGCAGTTTTTAACTATTTTATTGTACTTAATGTAAAGGTCTCATAATTCCCTAACATTTTACCATCGACGGTCTGTTCTAATCAGTGATGTAATAAACTGAATTGTATTTCTGCAGAAATTGTTCATTTTTCAACAGAATCATTCCTTTCTGTAAAACAATTTATGAAGGGGTTAAAAATTTGTTCAAGTCGTCACCAGTACAATATACAGACGTGAAATTAACAGGTGGAACTTATTTAGAAGATTTCGAATGTTAGTATAAAATGCTCATCCAGAGTTTAATCTCTTCAGTATCAAATACCCATCCAACATTCACACAACCGAATTTACATCTGCCCGAATCTATTCAACAAAATGAACGGGTAATGATAGTACTATTCTAATAATTTCATCTTAATTTTCACATCAATTCAAACTTTAATTATAAATCAGATTTATGATCATCGCTGTCCTGGTCGCCATTGTTGCGATTTCTTCCGCCGTCCCGGATAAATCATTGTCCATCACAAAGACTGATGATATCCAAGGACTTGGAGAATTTCAGTCCATGGTAGTCCTTGCAGGACAACCTGCTGGAAACTGTTACACATGCTCAGCTCCGGTAAGTCAAAATGGAAATTGTAAATTTCAATGCACTCAGTTCAAAAAATGATTGATTTTCAAATAAAGGATGGATTCATATTTTGTAGTGTGCCGTGGCCGGGAAGGGATGTTGTGCTACCTCAATTTACAAACAATGTCGCCAAATCGATGGTGTCGCGTGTCGATGCACTCAACGTTAAAAGACTGACCTGTGTCTATACTTACCAAAATCTACTCGGAATTTTTTAAAAAATTTGGTTATACATTCATTAAGAGTTTAAAAAACATTTTAGCTCAAAAATCAGAAATAAAATCATTGTAAATACAAATCCAGTAAGTCTCGCCTCATTATCTCAAATTAAATTTATTAGAATGGACATCTCGTACGATAGCAACGCCATCAAATAGCAACAGTTAGTTTTAGAATAATGATCAGGAATGAAAAAACTATTGGGAAAGGATTGCCACTGTGACTTATTAGACCAGGTTTGCTGTCTATGTGTGAGTAGGCAGCTGTTCAGCTTGGAAATATCTCTGCCATGTATGGAACTTCTGATGTCAAGAACCTGAGAAAGTTTTTAATTTGTAGTATAATTGTAGGCGGAGGAAGTTTCTGAGATATCTGATTTGCCTTGCGATGCTGGTTTGTTCTCTGAATCATTTTCGATTCAAACAAGTTTCCCGGCTTACTCACTAAACAAGTGGCTGCGGGCCTTTAAAAATTAACAATCAGTCGCCTTGGTCGGCTACTACTTTTACCGCCTAATCCTAATCCAACTTTTACCGCATTCGAAAAAATCTGAATCCGACCACTATTTCTTACGCATATTACCCGAAGAATGCGAACATGCCAAGTAGTGCTCGCGAATCCGAATCCTGCCTTTTTACCGGATTCGACAGAAACGAATGCGAATTCGGAAATTCGGATTCGACGGGATTCGAGGTTCGCCAATTCAAGGCACATTCGGACTCGTCCGGAGCACTGTTTAATAGTAATATAGTGCACATATATGTGGAGAGTCAGAACTATGTCTTTCTAATTGGCTTGATATAACGAATCACCAGACTTGGGTCAATTACATTGGTAATTGTAATTTTAATTACAAAATACAATTACAATTACGTAATTGTGATTGTAATTAATTACTTGGAAGATGTCTGTAATTGTAATTGTAATTGAGATTACGTTTTCTCAACTACGTTTGTTGACTAAGTAAAGATTGAATGAAGTTTTGGATAGTGAATGAGAAAACGCGTTTTTAGTGCTAAAAACAAAAGAAAATATATATTTAAAATTGTAATTGTAATTGAAAATCCAATTACAATTACGTAATTGTAATTGTAATTAATTACATCAATCATTTTGCATGTAATTTGTAAATGTAATTGAAATACTTTCATAAGTTGGCTGTAATTTGTAATTTATAATTAATTACATTCTCAATGTAATTGACCCAAGTCTGCGAATCACCGGCTTGTCCGTTCTAATTGGAATAAGGACAAACATGAAAGTACCGAACTAGAAAGATGATCAATGTTTAGAAATCCTGAGATTCTCATACAGAGGCACGCCGTATTGGTCGAAGCGATCGACCACTTTGTTTGACACGTGCGTTTATCGTGGTCAAATTTAACAAATATCGAGTTCGTCACAGCGACCGCTATTGAAATCAACAAAATCAAATGCCCGCCAGAATGTTCATACACAGCATTTCATTATGCAAAGTATTGCCCAAAGAGATTTCAAGTGTAGTTGATGGCGGTTACAGGAAAGAACCGTTACTTGTTATTGCCGAAAATAAAGAAATAATTTCACTCTCGCTTGAGAACTCTACGAGTCCCCCCATGTTAGATTAACATTTGATTGTGTCGTGCCTCTGGTGTTAATCCAAATCCAGACCTGTAGCTGCTCTCACAACCTTAAATATTTCTGCAAATCGAAAGATATGCAAAACACTCTCGCAGGACAACTCACGAACCCTCCTATGAGAGCAATCAATTACTTCAATTACACGTGAAAGCTTCTTGGTATTGTCTTTCCCATTCCAGATACTTTATTTGGAAAAGTAAACAAAGGCGTTGCAAATGTTCATTCTGACAATGTGTACAAAATCTTGTCATACTCTTATTGAATTTTCCATAACCGGAATCGAAATTGGAAACGAACAAACTTTACATAATGTAATACAGAAGTGTGAACATTCTGGTTGTCGGTAATTGTTTTTGTTGATTTCAACACCGGCTGCTGTAGCTAACACGAAATTTGACCAATTTGACCCCAATACTGATAACACCACAAATTAGAAAAAGTTGTCGATTACTTCGATGAATAAGCTGAGCCCGCCGTATGAGAATCTGATGAATTCTAAACTATCTTCCTTGTCCAGTAGCTTCTTTTTGAGCTACATTCTAATAAGTTCGGTCAAACAGTTCAGTCGTGATATGACTCACCTTGGAATACCTTTCGTTGTATACTGGAAATACGATACTAATGAGCATTTGTGAACGGATAGGGGCCAAACGCCCATCAGTCAAACCGTTATGTGGTGATATGGACTCACCCTAGGTGTATACTAAATATGGTACCAATAAGCATTTGTGAACGGATAAGGGCCAAACGCCCAAATTATCTTCAACCTGAAGAAATTCATTCATTGACACCAGTGATTGCTCACATCATATTTCTAACATTTATTCATGTGTGCATCGCTCCTACTGTTAATCAAGGTTGGAAATATGATAAAGAAATTATTTTACAAATTTAATTAGAAAATGACTAGGAGCAGACAAGAACACAACGCGTGCAAATTTCCTTCACATTGTATTTTCACGTAATGGCGTAATATATCTACTGAGTTGTGGTTGCGGTAAACAGGTCTTCTGTTCTATATGAACGGAATCTGAAGGAACGGTTGTGTACTTGTAAAAACGTCATACTTCTCTCCAACATTTTATCATCGATGGTTTAATGTAATCAATGCTGCAATTAAATCGTATTTCCGCAGAAATTGTTGATTTTTCAACGGAAGCAGTTCTGTCTATGAAACAATTTATGAGGGGTCAAAATAATCGTCACCGGTACAATCCACAGATGTGAAACTAACAGGCGGAACTTTTCTTAGGAAATTTTTAATTTCAGTATAAAAGGTTCATCCAGAGTCTAATCTCTTCAGTATCGAATACCCGTCCAGCACTCAATCAACCAGACTTGCATCCGCTAGAAACTATTCAGCAAAATGAAAGGGTAATAATAGTACTGTTCTAATAATTTTATTCCAATCCTCACATCAATTTGAACTTTAATTCTAAATCAGATTTATGATTGTCGCTGTCCTGGTCGCCATTGTTGCGATTTCTTCCGCCGTCCCTGATAAATCATTGTCCATCACAAAAACTGATGATATACAAGGACTTGGAGAATTTCAATCCATGGTAGCCCTTGCTGGACAACCTGCTGGAAACTGTTACGCATGCTCAGCTCCGGTAAGTCCAAATAAAAATTGTGAATTCCAATGCAATCGGTTCAATGATTGATTTTCAAATAAACGTTGGATATATATTTTGTAGTGTGCCGTGGCCGGGAAGGGATGTTGTGCCAACTCAATTTACAAACAATGTCGTCAAATCGATGGTATCGCCTGTCGATGCACTCAGCGTTAAGAGACTGACCTGTGCTTTTACTTACTATCATCTAATTCGGAACATTTAAAAGTATTCGGTTATACATTTATTATGTCGTTAATTGTCGTTTGAGTTCAAAATCAAAAATAAATCACTGTAAATACAAAAACAAAAAGTCTCGCCTCATTATCGTAAATCAAATTTACTGGAATGGACATCTCGTGAGCCAATATTACTGTTTAAACATATGTTAATGAACTGTCAATGAAATGCAAGCTCAATCCAACATCATTATGAATGACTAGTATTACATTCTTATTGTTGTCTTTGCGTTTTTCACATAAGGGTCACTAGGTCCTCATACGACCATGATGGGTCTCCGTAAACGCCATGAAATAGCAACAGTTAGTTTTAAAACAGTGGATGGAATCAGTATTCAACAAAACTGTTGGTAGAGGATTGTTAGACCAGCTTTGCTGTCTCTTCAGCAGTAGCATAGCTATTCCGCGTGGTTAGTAATATGCCATATTGAAACTTCCTATATATAGGACCTGCAAGATTTTTTTATGTTGTGGGTACTTACGAGATATATCTGACGTTCCTTGCGATGTTGGTTTGTTCTCTGAATCGTTTTCCATTCAATTCGTACAAGTTTCCTCGTTTTATCATTGTAAATGAGATTCTATTAAAGACTATGCTGCTTTGATTGGTTATGAAGCTAATTTGACAACTCGTTAAGCGTTGACTGTTAAATTAACCTCAGAAGATGGATTTGGAAAGTTAAAAGTGTGCCAATATATAAAGCTCAAAAGAAGACTTACAAAGACTTCATAAGACCAACAATATTAATTTACTTAACCTTAGTGCTCCACGCGAATCCGAATCTGGAGTTCGATTCTGAAGTCTGATTTTACCGAATTCGACATTAGCCAATTCGAATCCGACAGTAACGGCAGTCGAACGAATTCGTATCCGACCACTATATCTTATGCATATTGTACGTTACCAGCAGAACGTGATCATGCCAAGCAGATCTCTACATGAATCATGCTTTACTGGATTCGGTAGACACGAATCCGAATCCGGATTCAACGGGATTCAAGATTTGCTAATACCAGGCAGATCCGGACTCATGTGGAGCACTGCGTATTAGTAATTTAGTGCATATACACGTGCAGAGTCACATACATGTCCCCCTAATTGACTTGATACAACGAATCAACTGCCTGTCCGATCTAATCGGAATAAGGCCAAACATGAAGCTACCTCAGGTTTTCATACAAGGGCACGCCATATTCGTCGAAGCTTTTTACCACTTTGTTCGACACGAGCATTTACTCGGGTCAAAGACAAATATCGTGTTCGTCACAGCGACCGTCGTTGAAATCGAAAAAAGTCGAAAACGCCAACCGCGATGTGCATACCACAGGATTTCATTGTGCAAAGTATTGTCCAAGGAGATTTTACGTGTAGTTTATTGCTTTTACAGGAGGGACTGTTAATTCCTATTACTGAGGATAAAGGAATACTAATTTCACTATCGCTTGATAACACTACGAATTCTCATAACACTTGGAATTCTCTCCCCCCCTATGTTAGATTAACACTTAATTTTGTCGTACCTCCCGTGCCCATCCAAACCCGAAACCAGTCGTAACTTTGATAACCTTAAATATATTCGAAAATTGAAAAATAGGCAAAATTCTCTAGCAGGACGACCCCCGGGACCTTCCTATGAGAGCAATCAACTACACGTGAAGTCTTCTTGGTATTGTCATTGTTACTTCCATTTTAGATACTCTTTTGGGAAAGTAAACAAAGGAGTTGCAAACGCTCATGTAAAATTTTCCGTAAAAGAAATAAAAATTAGAAGTGAACATATGTTACATCCAGGAGACTGGACAAATAAATCAAATTTTGAAGTCAGGAAACATCATAGTGAGGAATAAAAAAATGCCAAAATAACTCAGTAAATGCGATGTCTGTACAACATTACCTACGGATCAATGGCTGTCGCAAACATGGCGAGAATCCACCAGACAACGTTAAATTCCAAAATGTCTTACGTGAAAATTACCGTGTGAGCAAAACCTAGTTTTGCCTCCAACGTAATCAAATGGGATTACATGCTCCCTGGGTTGAAAAAAGCTATTATTTTTGTTTATTCCTCACTATACTGTCTCCGGACTACAAAATTAGATTGGTTTGTCCAGTCTCCTTGGTTTACATTATGTAATACAGAAGTGTGAACATTCCGGTAGTCGGCAATTGTTTTAGTTGATTTCAACACCGGTTGCTGTGGCGAACACAAAATTTGAACAATTTGACCCCGATGTTAAAAAAGGTGGTCGATTACTTCGATGAATATGCTGAGCCCATCGTATGGCGGAAAATTCTAAACTATCCTTCTTATCCAGTAGCTTCTTTTCGAGTTTCATTTCAATAAGATCGGTCAAACTGTTCAGTCGTGATATGACTCACCCTGGACTCACCCTCGGTGTATACCAAATATGATACTAATAAACATTCGTGAACGGTTTAGGGCCAAAAGCCCAAATTTTCTTCAAGCTGTATAATTTCATTCATTCATACCACCGATTCCTCAATTCTTATTTATAACATTTGTCCGTGTGTGCATGGCTCCTTCTGTTAATCCTGGTTAAAAATATGAAAAAAATTATTTTAGATCAATATTTAAAAAATCAATTTGGAAATGAGTTGGAGCACACAAGAATACCACGCGTGTGAACTTCC
>JAQFYE010006061.1:0-11210 GCA_034694305.1 Protaphorura glebata
AGGGTTATTTTTACATAAGACATTTTGGAATTTAACATTGTCGGGTGGATACCCGCCATGTTTGCGGGATGTTTGCGGCAGCCATTGATCTGCAGTTAATGTTGAAGTCATATAGACATTGCATTTTTTGAGTTTTTTGCACTTTTTTGTTTGTTTGGATTTACCGGCTCTCTTATTTACTACGGAATTTGATTGATTTGATTAGTCTCTTTGAATGAACTAACCCTTTAGGGATTGGCGATTTGGATTTGTTTACCCAAGATTTGTAAACAAACTATCATCATCCTACCAAGGAGTCTGGACAAATCAATCAAATTGATCCAGTTCGGAGATCTCATAGTGAGGAATAAACAAAAAAGTGCGCAAAAAAACTCAAAAAACCCAATGTCTATAGGATCAATGTCTGTCCCAAACATGGCGGTATCCACCCGACAACGTTAAATTCCAAAATGTCTTATGTGAAATAGCATTGGGCTCAAAACCTTGGTTTTGAGACCGGAGTTCGTTTTTCTTGTTTACTCGTCACTACGAGATCTCTTGATTTATCTATTTTATTTTTTTGGTCAGACTCTTTGCATAGCTTTGCATTTTCTGCAATAGTCAGTTGCCAGGTGAGCGGAACTGAAATGGAGAGAAATCTCATTTCGGACAATTTCTATTTTCTCCGATTTATTGCGGGATCTCCTAACTACAAAATTTGATTGATTTGTTTAGTCTCCTTGGTTGGACGTACATGCTCGAAATTGTTGTGTCCTAAAGAACCTAATAGAAATCAATTTGGTTATTATACTGAACTGTTTGGGCTATGGAACATTATGACATACCAATAAAGAATTCTCTGACTCTGACTCTGAGTTTATCGCTACTTCACTAGGGATACATTTCATGCGCGAAATGATGAGCTGGTTTGATTTCATTGGAAAAAAGGGGACGATTTTAATATTATTTCAGATATTTCGTCCGCATACTAGCGACACAGCAATCAGCAATGGCGATAGCGTTTCTACCAAACCTTCCTATCGCGATTCTCAAAATCCCATTGAGCAAAATTCGAGTGGCGCGGAAAATTTAAATCTCAATTATTCGAGCCACGTCACATCGGCAGACAGAATAGAACACTGATGGTAAAGTTGAGAAATTCATAAAAAATAACTTTCAAAATTCAACCGGCTGTCCAAAATAAAATTTCCTGTCGCAGAGGTCTGGAGAATGACGCTAAATATTCGGGACAAACAATTGGGTGAGTTTAGAAACAGATTTTGTAAACATAGTGCGTTCGTTAGTCATAAGTCATAAGTGAAAGTTTAACATTTATTTTGACACAATTTAAACTTCTTAATTAATTATCTTGGAGGTAGTTTAAGCGCTAAAGATTTAACATGTATAATATTATTCCAAGCCTTAAAAGTGATGCAGAATTATTCGGGATTTAATAGTATTCCGGCAGAAAATCGGATTAGAATAGAACGACGACCATTGGCTAGTTTTGGCCATTAAATATAGGCTGGCCATCGTTGAACGAAGACATTTAGCATCGCAGAAGTCTTTTAATAATAAACTACAACAATACATGAGATGTAATAATGGATTGTTCTAAATTCGATTTCATGACATGACATGACATACATTTTAGTTTTAGTATAATAAACTAAATAAACCCTTCATTTCGTACTTACAAATCGTAAATTATCGAAACCGTCTCATTTTAGCTTTTATGAATTTACAGCCAATGTTCGGGCTATGCTGAATTTGAATAACAATTCAAGTTCAAGCCAATCGAGGGAAAATCGAGGTCATGGGGATAGTGCAGGAGAACCGGTGTGGAAGATTCTGGTGTACGATAGGACCGGTCAAGATATTTTGACCACGTTGTTGTCCGTCCAGGAGCTAAGAACTGCCGGAGTTACCCTACATGTGTAATTATTTAAATATCAAATTTTATATTCAGTTTGTATTGATTTTTATTTTATTTTCAATTGGATTTCCATTGACAGGCTTCTTCATTCCGAGCGAGAAAATATTCCAGATGTTCCATCGGTTTACTTTTGTGTACCAAGTGAAGACAACATAGATCGTATTGGTAGGGACTTACAGGTAAACCGATAGACGAATTGTACTTGCCGTAAGCGTTTGTGATTTTTGATATTTATTATATTATTTTAGAGTATGTTGTACGACATTTATTACTTGAATTTTGTTACACCAATTCCACGGTCAAGAATAGAAGATTTGGCGTCAGCAGCTTGGCAGTCTAATTCCGCTAGTGCTATTCAAAAGGTTATTTTCAATTGAAACTTAGAAGGGACTAAGTTACAATTCTTATAATGTGAATTTCTTGAATCCTTAGGTATACGATCAGTATTTAAATTTTATATGCCTGGAGTCAGATTTTTTTGTACTGAAACACCAAGACGCCAATTCCATCAATTTCTACGGTAAGCTGATTGTTGTACACATTATTTGTTGAGTTGATTGCTATAACGCAGCGTTCTCAAAGAAATTTCTACCTCAGCGATTCCTATACCCATCTTCTGTTAATTTCGCAGCTCTGAATCGGGGATCTGTTGTAGATACAGAAATGGAGGCGATGCTTGACAGCATTGTAGAAAGTTTATTCAGTGTCTCAACAACATTAGGGGTTGTGCCTATAATCCGCTCACCAAAGGGGAATGCTGCGGAACAGATAGCCGAGAAACTAGATAAGAAAATTAGGGATAACGTAAGAGATCCCAAGACTTCCTTGTTCAATGCGTCAAGTGACTCAACGTCATCCTCGCAATACACGTACGTTCGATCCCTTATTGTTGATTGATTGCTATGTTCACAAAAACGGTGAATCCATAATGTCTTGTACTGATATAGTCTCCAGCGCCCATTATTGTTAATTTTTGATCGAGGGATGGATTTAGTAACACCCCTTCATCATACCTGGACGTATCAAGCCCTTTCCCACGTAAGGTTATTTATGGGTTTTATATTTTACGCATTGACTCACTTCAATCATCAGTATTGTAAAGTAAAAACAATATTAGATCATGAAAACATTATTTTTTTTGTTCTGTTTTTATTGCTAGATATGATTATTATTATATACTACATACTATAACTTTAATATATTATAATTTCCTGGAATCCTAGGACGTCCTCGACCTAAACCTGAATCAAATTAAATACTCTGATCAAGACTCCTCACAAACTCCTCCTCCAGGAGTGTCAACAAGTGCGAGACACCTTCAAAATCGTACCAAAAGTTACGACTTTGACGAAAGACGGGATTTCTTTTGGTCCACATTTCGTGGGAGTCCTTTCCCTACAACTGCAGAGGCAATTCAGAGTGAACTAGAAGAGTACAGAAAATCCGAAGAGGAAGTCAAGCGGCTCAAAATAACAATGGTTAGTTTGATTATTTTAATTTTCTTTGTAGACCGTAATTGACACTTCAAATAAAATGTTATATAGGGGCTTGACGGTACCATGCCTTCAGACGTTACCGAAATAGGATCAGATATGTTGAACGACAACACTGCCAAATTAACGTCTGCTATGACAAATTTACCGCAACTTATTGAGAAAAAACGTATACTCGATGCACATACTTCCATTGCAACCGGTTTGTGTTTCACACAAATTAATATTTCCATTTCTGAAAATGTTTACTGGTCTCAAGTTAGTGTTTTTTTTTCATTTAACAGCAATTCTGAAAGAAATAAAGGACAGAAAGTTAGATACATTTTTTGAACTGGAATCCAAATTAATTAATCGAATGGCACTGGAGCGAAGCGTTTTAGATATTCTACTAGACACTGAGATGGGAACGCCAGAAGATAAAATGAGGTTTTTCCTTATTTATTACCTAACATTGGGTGGAGCCGGTGGCCACAAAATGTCACAGGTTGTATTTAAATTCATATTATATACAGTTTTCCCTGTTTATAATAACTTCTATAATATCTTCGTGTATTTTAGAGTGAGCTGGACGGTTTCAACTCCGCACTAGAATCAGCTGGATGTGACCTTTCGCCGATAACTTTTGTGAAAAAATGGATGTAAGGAAGAATCGAATATTCCCATCCTTTTCGTTTCTGTTTTGTCGTTTTATCAAATGTCGACTAATTTATTTCTCGTTTGCCTATTCAGTTCCTATAGCAAAATGTCGGGTTCAATGGCTAGCGGGCTATCCTATTCGACGGGGGGAAGTTCAAAGTCGTCAACCTCGTCCATGTTTTCTAAATTAGTCACTACTGGCTCAAGTTTTTTGATGGAAGGTGTAAGAAACCTCGTTGTAAAGAGACAGGTTTGTGAAGGGTGACACTTCTATTCATTGATTTTTGAAATGTATGTATCATGGTGAAGGTGATCTGTTAAAATTTAGAACTTGCCATTGACTCGAATCGTGGAAGAGGTAATGGATGGTCGTTCGCCTTCCGACCCATCTGAAGAACTCAGATACTTTGATCCTAAGCTGCTGAAACCGGCGACGGGACCCCCAAATACGAAAGGAACCACCTCATTTACCGATGCTATTGTGTTTGTCGTCGGTGGTGGAAATTATATCGAGTATCAAAATTTACAAGATTTTTGCAAGGTCAGTTATGAATGTTTGGACAAGTTTTCATAAGTATATATTAAATTCAATCAAAACCGTACGGTTTAGTTTGTATAAACAATGTTTGTTTTTCTTGTAGTCCCGTTCCTCTTCTTCGGCGGCAGTAACAAGACGAATCACTTACGGTGCCACTACACTAACGAATGCTTCCCAATTTCTTAAACAATTATCTTCTCTCGGTGCTGAAATGAAGTGAGTCGAGGAATTATGACTCACTAACTAGCTTACAAATACATCAGAAATGTTCTACGGTTTGTACCGAATATAGGTTCGATACCACTTACCAGCAATTACCACTACAAAGTACCAAAATCGCGCTTCACTTGATTTTAATTCGATTATGTATTAGTGTGATATTCCGAAGCATTCGGAATACCAGTTTGTGTACTAACTCAGTTTAGCACCCGTTACATAATATACGTGATGTGCTTCGGCGAATGAAGGAACAGGTTTCCGAGAAATTTTATCCGGAAATATTGTATCCAAAGAAGACCTTTTCATTGTTATCGTGCTTTAAAGAACATTTCTGATGTAAGTTGTCAGCCTCTGTGATTTTAAAATTCTTATCAATTTCAGTCATGTTTACATTAATGTGGAAAATCGCTAACTACAGATATATAACTAATATTAAATGTTTATCTCAATCAACTTTATTGTTTACAAATTCAAACGGAAGAATAAATACTTAAGGTGATAGTACACTATTTTGAATACACATAACCTCGTTCAATTTTTTTCCGACTCACATGAAAATTTATTTAGTAAAAATTATAAGGCCTTATTTTTATGGCTCAGTGAACCTGTACAGACTTTCTGTCAAGACCGCAACTTTATAAAATAATTTTAAAGATCGCCCTTATATTAGGGACCAGGTTAATTAATCAGATAGTTTGAGTTCAGTACTAATTTCAAGATTCTTATGAAGTGCATATGAAATATAGAACTTGCAGGGGATGTGCTGGAATATTGGATTCGTGTTTCATTCTTTGCTTTAGCTTGGTTTATTTAATTTTTGTCATCATTAACATCGTTTAAAAACGGAAGGACTCTTTCCACCAGTGTGAGTATTTTGAGAAAATTATTACGTTCATACAGTCGTGACAATATAAAGAAGAACGTTAACGGTCTGAATAGTCTAGTTTCTGCTAAATTGAGCTTAGGCAGAATCTATACTGTTGAGGTCTTCAACATTTTTCTTCGTATTGTCAAGAGTATTAGGACGGAATAATTTTCTCATCATTAACGTTCCTTTATGACTATGCCGAACATTGATTCTTGCTTTCATCAGATAAATTCCGAAACCTTGACGTGTACAAACAAAGTTATATGACCGCTGAGCTGTCAAATTCCCTTCCAGAGCTATTTATGTAATTATCCAATTCCCCTTAATAAGCAGTTTTGACTTATCTTATGAGTTTAGAAAGTTTTGAATGATAAGGAGTCTAATGTTTCAATGGATGTACGATTTCCCCTAAGTCCATTCCTTATCATTAAGTTTGTGCACCGTAAAAGAGTTTTCCTCATTACTTACTGACGTACTTATTTCTCGTTAAGTATAGAAATGACAGTGAGCTAAGTTATGGTTCTGGTATGGTACAAGTGTCGATCACAATTTTATACAAGTGAAGCCAATCATTCAGATTTTGAATAATAAAGTTGTCTCGTTATATTCAGGAGCACAGTTGTGCAAACAAGTTCCAGAAGTAGACTGACTAATTGTGCATGACTCGAGCGCACATCCAAATTCGAAATTCGAGTTTGAGTACGAGCTCTATTTCAACTTGGTGACTTATTCAAATATTAACAAAATTAACTCATATTTCAACATACACCAAGATGACACAATTTTGGCAAAACTTGTTACCAGTTTTAGTGTTACTCGAACTAGGTCACTCTGACCCACATATGGGTCACGAGCATGAGCATGAGCACCACCATTCGGGTCACAAGAAAGGACCAAGGTGGGACCAACATGTTGAACTTAAAAAAATGACAGGGGTAGACCTAAAATGGAATATCTCCGACCCGGACTGGATAGATATGGAAATGACTTCAAAAACGACTGGCTACGTGTCTGTAGGTTTCTGTTCCAAATGGGTTGGAAGTATGAAAGGTTGTGACATAGTGCTTGGATGGGTTGACGATGTGACTGGCAAAGTTACACTTGCTGTAAGTATTTTACTACTATGATTCCTGTGTAAAAAATATTCACAGAAAATGTAATTCTTAACTTGCAGGATAAGAATAACATTTTATGAGAATTAATTAAGCTTTTTTTTCTGAGTTAAATATAAAGACCAATCGTCAGAGAATGAAAGGAAAATATCCTCATTATTAAATACAAAAATGGCGTCCAGTAAGCCACATTCAACTTTCGCGCGGTGGACACGCATAAACAAAACAAACCTCTTGTTCGCTAAATTCCAATTTTTTGTGAAGCGATAACAGTGCAAATCAGGTAAGTAATTCCGTTATAACGTACCCCACGGGCCAAGAAAATAAGCATTATATCGAGAGTACATTATAAAATATTTAACGTCTGAGGAGTTTCATCTTAAAGAACACCGGCGATTTGTCAATTTAATAAAGCTATCTTATACCATCGCCAGGTTTCGTTCATTATAACGAGAGTTTGTTACAACTAACGTAAGAGGTACTACTGTAAAGGTCAACATATTCTCAAGGATCTCACTACTGTTTACTGTAAACGTCAAAATATTCTCAAGAATATCAGTGAAAATATCTTATTGCCGCCATAAAAACTCTGATTAAGTAATTCCGATTACTTAGTCTGGTATAAAAGCTGATCCGAAGTAACCTCGTAAAATTTGCTTGATTGTTCATTCAGATTCAGATTCAGATTCAGATTTGTTTATTCACAAGTAAAAGCATAGCATTCCTCACAACAATAAGAATAAATCCCAATTGATCAAATTGATCAAATCAGGATGATCAATTTATCATTCTGATTTGAGAACTATAATTTTGTTTAACATCTTTATTTCGTATTCCAGGACTATCACGCGGATTCAAATAATGCTCCGATTATTGATGAATCGCAAGACTATGAACTCCTTTATGGGAAACAGGTGAATCATGCGACGACAATTGGATTCCGACGGAAATGGACAACCAAAGATGAAAATGATGCACCGTTAGGAGTTAGTTCAGATTTCATAATAAATAATATTAAGACCAGCGGTTAATTTTATTATTTAATGCTGACTTTGATCCAACAGAACAACCTAGTGCAAATTATTTATGCATGGCATCCTGTGGATCCGACAAACGCAACCGCATTTCTCCCACATGATAAAAATACCCGAAGTCATACCACGAAAATGGTTTCAATGAAAACTCAACAACACACAAACACGAATGCTGCAACGGAACATCAGAAAAGTGAGAGTTCTATTTCCAGTCTAATTTCATTCCAGTGCATTGTAGTTTCACTGATTGTGTCTAATTTTATGTATTAAAATAGTCATTGTTTGTTACAAACTTCTCTTAAGCAATTGAGTCAAGTAAATAAACGTGCAGAGGTTTTTCTGTAATTTAGACCCACGTGATAAATTGTTATATTTATTTAACCATCCTTTCTTAGCTCCGGCATGATCGAGTGTAGAACTTGACGTTCGATCTCGATTAAAATGGTTTTTGGATTGGATTGAATAAAAATCAACTTCGTAGCTTAAACAATGCACAGTATAAAAATCGGAACGTTCATTCTTGACTGCCCATTTTGTATGCATATGCAATGCGGTTTGGCTTCGCAGCTCATCCCGTTTAACTGTAACCACTTACCGTACAAATAATTAGTTCGTTTCACAATTTACGGAAGAAAATGATATTCTCAAACCAATTTTGACAAAATCTTGAGTACCCAGTTACCTCGCGCGCCTGCCTTATGCCCAGGAAGTACTTCCAACTTTGTTGTCTCGACACTTGACAGCCGGTTCCCCCTGCACTTCAGGCCGAATTTCACAGAATTAAGAAAAACTCATGCATTAGAATAGAACTGGACACCTACTAATTTTATGCCTTGATTTTCAAGCGGTCGTTCACACAGCAATTTCAATAATTCTTGACTCACTTTGTATAACAGGGGCTTAAATAATCGACAAATCAGAGTTACAAGTTTCTTTACCTCATTGACATGGGCTAGACTGGTTGTTAGATAAATAATAAAAGTGAAAACATAATTGTGAAACTACCATTATCTCTTTACATAGTACAATGCAATGGGTTGAGTTGAAATTGTAAACATTAGCAGGAGTTTTGCATGCAAGGATTTCTATAAATTACATGAATGATTCCGGTTAATAAACCTGTTTACTGTGTTTTCACTTTCACTCTCAAGTGAAGTTCATGACCTACAAAACAGTCTTTAAAATCCCTTGCTTTCTATTAACATAATTTTTTAGTACATTGTCAAAGTCCGTTGTACAAGGAACTTGACATTTATATTCTGTACTTTCTTGGCATATTTCTGTTCTGAACTTGTGAAGTTGGTTGATTAATTAATTTATTGCATTTTTATATTAAAAAATGAAGGGTTTGCTGTACCCGGTGTCAGCATTAAGCATTTTAGCATTCCTCTCCCGCTCCGTTAATGCTGGACATGTAACATTATTTGCGGATTACAATCGAGAAGGTTAGTCAATTAATTCTCTCAATTTTTACGAATTCGGTAATCTTGACCAGAAATTGGTCATTGAACAACATTGCAAAACGTTAATTTAATAATCGTAATTCAGGTGATATTTTGACCATGGACGTCAAAAAGTGTACCACCCTTCCAAGAGACTTTCAAAGGAGAGTTTCCTCAATAAATATTCATGGGAAATGTGCAAGACTTTACACTGAAGCAAGGTGTCAAGGAAATCGAATGGAGTTTCATCCGGGGGATTATCACTTGGACAATTTATCCATGATGAAGTTTAATGATGCAGCGGTATCAGTCAACAGGTGTCCTCCAAACAAAGGTGATTGATTAAGTTCGCTTCATATCCAAGCCAGTCACAAGATCACAAATGGATTTTTTTTTAAATATTTATTGTAGAAAAAGTCCTACAGGGCAAATTCATTATTCAGAGTGTAGAAGACGGCTCGGTATGTATTGGAAAAGTATTAATTATTTGGACAACCGAGACATGATGTAATTTACTTTATTGGCATTTCTATTTTTAGGTGTTGACAGTAGTGGGTGATGAGAATTATGTTGGCCAGGATGCCAAAATTTATGTCCATACCTGGAAGCAGGAAGACGGCCAAAGATGGACAATTCATCCATTTGGAAGCGGATTACAAACAATTAGTATGGCTTTAGAAATATAGCATCCCAATAATTTACAATACAATTTGTGAACATAAAATATCAAGGTTTTTATTTTATGAAGGAAATGCTTATGAAATAATCCCGATGGAGTTCTCTTTCAATAATCCTATATCATATGGAGCAGGTACAAAACTAACGATATTCACGAATTTGTTATAACATTTCTAGAAAGTTTGTTTTATTTGTGATGATTACAATTTATATCCACTCAAAACTTAGGTGGAATAGGACCCGACGGACCTTTTGCGAGAAAAATAATTTGGTACTTTCATCGATTGTCCAACGGAAATTATATGTTAAAAAGGGGTGATGCGAGAGGAAAATGTCTTTCAAACCAGGGGTGAGATATTCATCAATGAATGACTATAATTTTTATTAATTTAACTCTATTTCATAATTTCAACCTCTACGTTCCCTGTGCTCAGAAACTGGAAACAAGTTACTTATGAAAGATGTGAGCCACAATTCAAGTCGGTACAATGGAAACTCTTGAAAGAAACCAACGCAATATTCAAGGAAGACAACCATCGTTACTGAAACCCATCGTGTTCAATTTTGGCATACACATATATTATTTATTTATTATTTTGAAAGCTTGTTAACTTGTCATTATGTGTTAGCTCAGTGAACATTAAAAAACTAATATATGCAAGTAGAATGGTTAATCCCATTATTTTTTGGTTTTTATTTCCGTGCCTTGGTTTGGTTCATGTGATTGGCATCTGGTGGTGAGTTTTTTGACTGGGTTCAGCCTGTGTCCGCTTAGGTGGCGGTGGTGGTTGAGGTCAGAGGGTCAGCGTTCTGACCAGGTGTATTTCGCATTGCCATCGCCATTGGTTTGGGGTCCATGCTAAAGTTCTTTTATTTGCGAGTGTGAGTGGACTGGGTCTACATAGTGCTACTTGTGCATTGTTCATGTCCCAGGTACCCGGGTGTTGGGATTTGGTCTAAAATTAAGAAAAACCAAGTGACAGAAAAAAACCATACCCGGGTAGAATGTAGTACAGGGTGCTCCAAAAAAATCTGCCCGCCTGAAATTGAACCAGACTTTTCAGACCATGGTACAATACGCAATCAGTCTCGTACAGGGTGGTACAAAAAATGTTTCGACTTAAAAAAAATCCAAAATTTGAGTGCAGGCACTACCGACTCCATCTCCTACTCTATCCCCATCACCATGGCAACGATGAAAAAATACTAGACAACCCGACCTTCTCAAGCTAACCTAGCCTAAAAATTTAGTAGCCATGGAAACGATAAAAAACC
>JAQFYE010006062.1:0-11208 GCA_034694305.1 Protaphorura glebata
TATACTGAGTCTTATGGCTAACGTTGATGTAACGTCAGTGATTATCGTTTTGAATAAATGGTGATATTTTCTTCTTTTCTTCAATATTACACCGCAGGACTAGTATCGTCGACCTAAGATAAACATAATTAGAAATTTAGTTAAAAAGTTTAACAACATGCTCTATTATCTCGTCAAAATTGTCTGTAATACAGTCCGCTTCTTGTAGATCGAGTAAATAATTTTTGCATATTTTTTTAAACTTACGGCTATCAGATACATTCTTAATATCTATGGGTAAATATGGCCATACACAAATGGCTTGAGTTTTGAACGTACGTCGTCCAGCCTTTGAGGAGCCATTATTATTAACATAAGTGTGAGTTCGATTTCGAGTTGTTTTTGTGGAAGTATTAGAGAAGTCGAGATATTCCCTAAAAATGTCAGGACAATATCCAAATACGATAGAGTGGACCATTTTTAGTATTTCGTATTTATACAAGTTAGAAGGGAATAGCCACCGTAGGTCAACAGTTATTAGTTGTTTGATAGAGTCATATATTGGGATTTTGGGATACCAAGTACGAACCTCCCGGAACGTCGGATAATGCTTTCAATATTACCGCTATTGGACTTTGACCCGGTAGACCATATTAGGGACAAATAGCTTATTTTCGATAGAATATATGAGTTTATGATTAACTTCCTGTTGGGTATAGTAAGAATATTCTGAATGGGATAGAGTGACCATAAAATAGAGTTGCCCTTCCTAGTGGTATTATTAACATGGCTGGTCCAATCAAGAGAAGAGTCTAATGTGATTCCTAGGAGACTAATGGATTCGACTGAGTGTATTGTTTAGCTCCCTAGTTTAATCGAAATTTGTCCAATCGACTTAACAATATGTGGACGACCTGCAATAATAAGTTCAGTTTTATCCTCATTTAATTCCGTAAGGTTGTCGATCATCCAAGCCGAGGCACAGTTAAACTCTTCTTTAATTTTTAAGATCAATAAGTTCATACTACCCGGTGGCCCTGAAATGGTTAGTGTTGTGTCATCAGCATACAGAATGGTTAAACTGTTCTTAAGGAATAATGGAAGGTCATTAATGAATATGGCAAATAAGAGAGGCCCAAGGGTACTCCCTTGAGGTATACCGAGATCGGTGGTACGAGTTATAGACCTTGACCCATTGTGGTTAACAAATTGGGTTCTGTTGCTGATAAATGACTCAACCCAGTGTTTATCAATATTCAGCCATTTAAGTTTGTCTAGCAAAATTTTTCGAGACATCCGATCGAAGGCTTTTCTAACATCCAGCGTAAGTACAATGAAGATATGCCCTGAGTCGATAGCAGATAAAAGGTGATCAGTTAGAACTAATTGGGCGTGCGTAGTGGAGTGCATTGGCCTAAACCCAAACTGCGAATTGGAGAGGATATGATTGCAGTTAACAAATTTTATAAGTTGACTGTACACACACTTCTCAGTGAGCTTGGCGATCAATCCTTGTAGTGCGATAGGTCGTAGTTGGTTCGGGCTCGTCGGGTTGTCAGTCCTAGCTATTGGAATAATTTTTGATAATTTAAGTGAGTCTGGGACTAGCCCGGTGTTTATGCTCTGATTAATTATGTGATGAAGGGCAGCCACCACATTGTGGTGATTTAAACTGTGTTTTAGCATAACAGTAGAGATTCCACATACATCCTCACTGGGACTGTACTTGTTTTTAATGGAATTTCAGACTAACCAGAATTGTGACCTAGAAATTGGCTTCACCCTGAAACAGCACGCAGGAATAGATAGGTTTGGGTGTTTGAAAGGAATGTGAGTCTGTGGGTGCGATGACGTACTAACCTCGCAGAAATAATCATTAATGACAGTGACATCTAAGTCAAACTCTGTATCGTTCTTTTTCTTAATATGTACATAGTAATTCGAAATTGGCTGTCCTATAAGGACGAAATCGGATTATACTTTTAGAGTATTTGGTTTTAGGGAAAACCAGAGCTAATAATAAGTTCGTGATCGGAGATATGTGGCTGTAAGACCCTCAAGTCACTAATAGTCTCTGTTCTATTCGTAATGAACAGGTCTAATTTCGATTTCCCACGTCTTGGAACTGTTACAAGTTGGTGCAGTGAGTGTGATTGCATGACATTGACTAGCATACTGTATGAATTTACGTCCCGACGGTTGAAATCACCTAATATGTACACATTTTTATTGCTGTGAGTTAAATCGTTAAAAATGAGGTCGAGCGTGTCATGGTCAGCTATTAGGGTCGACCTGGAGTAAATGGGTACTCGGTAAACACTTGCGACGAGAATGGACTTATGATTCTTATATTGGAATGAGTTGGCTATGACCTCCAAGTTGGTATTAATACGTATTTTGTCCAAATTCGGAAAAATAAAAGGTCTAGCTGTAAGGTTGGACCGGTATAATATGGCGACCCCTCCGCGACCTTTGTACGTACGATCAAAACGCAGTATAGAGTAATGAGGTATTAAAATAGAGAGCGTGTCAGGTTTTAAAAATGTTTCACAAATGCAAAAAATGTCAATTTCAAATTTAAATAGCAACTCACGGATCTGAAAAACATGTGAGGAATACGATTGAACATTAAGGTGAGCGATAATAAGTGTATGATTATAAAACTTATCCGTTTTTTTACAATAGGATCCAATGGATTGTGGATAAGGTTGAGACGTCTGAATTGAAGGTTTTGATGACTGATGTGGATGAAGAGAGTTCGAATGGTGGTTGAGTAAATTTAAAGTTAAAGAGGTATCCGAATTAGAAGAAGGGGTACTGTTATGGCCGATAGAGAATGATGGCGTCGGGTCAGGCGGAGCGGTCAGTCGGTTGGGGTTATTTTGCACAATTTGAGAAAATGTGCTTGGCGTATCCCCATGCGTGGCATTAAAAGTGGCTACATTCCGACTTAGTTGTTGAGGGATCGATGTGTTAGGAGTAGCCTTACGATTGTTAGCCAAAACAAGTGTGTTATCCACGATGATATGGCCGATTCCATTGATTGTAAGCACATCGCCAGCAACAGAAGCTGATTTGCCAAGAGTGATCGCCTTTCTCATTTCTGCACGTAATTGACCTCTTCGTTTTCGTGTAGAGAATGGGAGGTCAGATGAAATATAGATATTCAGCTAACAAGGAAGGAAACAAAAAATTTCATGAAATTTGAGGGTTCACCTCGTTGTCATTTGAAATGTAATGTGCCTAATGCCTATGTGCCTAATGGGCGTGGTTTCGACCCTGTGATTGTCGCACTTCGGGAACTCTGTCCGCGTTGCACCGCGAGGTGTCGAGGCTCTAATATGCAGATACATCCCTAGATGTATCTGCATATTACTACCAGACAGACGGAAATTAGTGTTGACCAGTACGGAAACTTGCCCGGCACCCTTTGGAAATGAATTCAGCTGAGCTACCCAGCTGATATGCAGAACTAAAAAAGCTATGCCTAAAAGTTCCTTTCCTTTAATGCTCATGAATAATTTTTCTATTTTGTATTAAATTATTGTAGAAAATTTTTAATTGAGAAAAATATTTATCGTGAATAATTTAGATCCGTTCGAAATTAAATATGAACACATTAATTTGTATTCACCGAAAGACATATTTGACGACATTTTCCATTGCCATCATCCAAATTTTAAGAAAACAAACAGATTCTTTAAGTTCATTTCAATGGTCAGAAACAACAACAATGAATGCCAACCACAAGCTTTGCGATTCCATTGGATTCTATAAACATTTAGAATCTAAGAGAATTCGTGCTTTTCCGCCCGCTATTATGGTCATTATTGTAAATAAGTCATGGTTTTGATAAATACTAACCAATTAATGAAACACATTTCTGAGAATCGTACATGATATAATTACTTGCTTTGCAGAAAAATTCATTTTGATTTTGAAAATTCATTTCTCCTGTTTTCAAACTAGGAGTGAATCCTTCTGCCGTGTAACAGTTGAACGTATTTTGCCCGTCGAAGATGTCTGCAATTGAAACCATGGACTTCTTTGGAGTGGATGATGTTGATATTAAAGTGGAATATGAGACGCACGAGGACTTGGACTTGAACCCTGACCCACGCTCTGACTGGAAACTCGACCAGAATGTGGAGTAAGAAATTGTGTACCACTGTCAGATTTTAGTTAATATTGTATTTGTTGCTTTCTTCCAACCAAGCAGCTGTACGTCCTATAAGACATACACCGTACCTGACCACCCAACCTCGACTCAACGCCCAATTTTCTAAATAGATTGGCATCACCTGAGAGAAGCCCGAAAATATTTAGCGTGCAAGAATGTGGTACTCTTTATTTTGTCTATCCCACAAAATTAGGTCAAACAAGTTCCTGAATTTCCCGTGATAGTTGAAAAATCATGAATTAAATCACGTGCCGTTTCCGGCGTTTATCAATTCACTTCAATGTCACCGGAAGTTTTTTTTTACCAAATTTTATGAGAGTAGAAAGTATCACATTTTTTTCGTGGAAAAATTTTCAAAAATCTTAATCCGTCAAGAAAACAGGTTGTCGGGTCAAGGTCCTCGTGGCGAAGTCAGATACTTCCCTTGTTAGAAGTTTTTATTGCCATTTTCTTTTGATACATTTCTGATTGGATTTATGATAGCAGTCTGGAAGAGGCAAATTCCGTGCAGCCTCGATACTTCCCAGAACACGTGAACCATTGTCTCACCATCCAGAGAAATATCAAGGAAGAACCGGATGACGTTGAAGAATGCGCCGAAGATCCACTTGGCGCCTTAGAACCTGACGCGAAGCGTTTTCCAGCAGCCACCAACTTAGAAGCGAAAAATACAGAAACTCATACGGAAGAAAAACCATTCAATTGTGAAAAATGTGGGAAATGTTTTGCTACGTCATCCTTGGTCAAGATACACATGGCATGTCACATGGACATTAAACCATTCAAGTGTGATGTGTGTGGAATGGGGTTTTCTTGCTTAAGATATTTAAAAAGACATCAAGTATCGCACACTGGAAGCAAACGTTTCAAGTGCACCGTGTGTGAGAATTGTTATGCTCGCTTTGATGCTTTAAAGCATCACATTGAGTGTCGTCATACCATAGAGAAACCGTCCGTTCAAGTGTGAGGAATGTGGAAAAGAATTTGCTTCTACTTACAATTTTAACAGACACGTCACCTGTCACACGAAACCTCATAAGTGCAATGTCTGTGAGAAAGGTTTTAGTAAAACTTCTAATTTGAAAAGTCACATGGACAATCATCACACCACAGAGAAGTCGTACAAGTGTGATGTGTGTGAAAAAGAGTTTCGTGGTTTAACCGCACTTAATAAACACATGGTCTGTCACACGAAACCCCATCAGTGCAATCTCTGTGAGAAAAGTTTTGCTCGCACTTCTGGTTTAAAGAGTCACATCGAGTATCATCACAGGACAGACCGTTGAAGTGTGATGTGTGGGAAAAGAAATTTCCTTGTTTAGCTGCAATGGAAACACACCAAAAGCATCACACTTTCAAAATGAACTCTGCCATTCAAATGTGACTTATGTAGAAAGTGTTATTGTCTTTGTGGCACTCTACACAGTCATAAGAAAAGTCTTAACGATCAGTGATGCCGAGTCTTTATTATTCTTTTGTATTAATTTTGTGTGATAAAAACGTAAATGTAAATTCCAGTTTCAGTTTCGGTTGAATTATATGAAATAAATTGAAGAAGTGTCTGGACTCTACAATTAGAATTGTAGAGAACGAAACAAAGAATTCCATGCAATCCGAGGAATGCTGTCCTGACTTAAATTGTAATGCGTCTAGAGGTTAATGAACAATTAAGATTTTTCGATAAATATTTCTCAATAGCGTAATGGTAATGGCGTAGTTGCTGACGTGAATTATGTGAGTACATTAAATGAGAGAATAAATATCAAAATGATACCGTCCAACTTTAATTCTAAGGAATGACTTGCATGATTCGTGATTTTTTAATTCCTCCTTCCGTAGCTTCCTACTTGTAGGTCTTTACTCTACTACTACAGACTTGAACCGGAGACTGTTACACCTGATGAAGGTGCAACAAATGGATACTACCCGTTTGGACCGGGCGGAAGGAATGCACCGGCATAGTGTTGAAACTCTGAAGGAGGAAAACTCAGTATATAGTACTGCCGCCACCGAGGATAGAACTCCGTAACACTGACATTGTAGAATGAGCACGCTCACTACTACGCTATCCTGTCCCGACTAATGATTACGTTAAGTTTATTTCTAATAAATTGTATTTATTCCCTGTCCCAACGAATTTTTCAAAGTCGTTGCGTGGTTGAATCACTGATGTGGCATTGGTAAGAATCCAAAGCCAATAATCATATTTCGAACTTGAAAACTTTGTCGACCCAACCTTCTTCAACTCATCACTCATCACACGTTATGTATGTAATGACAAATAGGTAGGTTAAGTTTATTTCTGATAAAGTGTATTTATCGCCTACCACGATGATTTTTGTGGCCGAGTCGGCATTTAGCATTTTGGGGAGCTTCCTCGTGAGCGCCAAAGAAGTCTTAAGAGATAAAGACAGCGAGAAATAAATGTGAGCCTGCTACATTTGCCCGGTAAAATCAACCACGACTTCCTCTGGAGAAAGTTGGTGAATGATTTTGAGTGATTTAAAACAAAACCAATATATTTCTTACGATTCGTAATATCGTAAATTAAGTTGGCAAAAATATTATGAACGTGGACGATCTCCTTCAACTCATTTTGGTCAGTGGAAAATAAAAAATTCCAGAATTCAAAAACTGGTTTTGACAGTTTGCAATGGAAGTAAAGTCACCTGATTTAACCATTTGAAATTCCTGTCAACGGTAAGTTATGTTTTCTAATGGGTAATTATGCTGTGGTGAACATTAAAATTAAAATTCTCGCAAGACCGACTAGTAGACAAGTGAAGATATAAGAAGATAACTAATATTTATTAAACTTTTTAATTTATGAATTTTTAACGGACTATGCATTCTCCGACATCACATAGTTCCTTTTTACTTTTGGTAGGTTTATTTGACTTTTTGTAGAGGATATGCCAATGTGGTAGTAAAAAAACATATGGCGAATAAATCTCTTTAACACAGAAGTGTCAAGAGATTGAAACCCAATTCAGCGTCCCATGCATTAGAGTCAATTCTTACCAATTTTGCTAGAATGGACTTGTATGAGCATTATTTTAAAAATAATTTTAGAATTTTAAAAAATAACTTTCAACAGTTAAAAAAATCAAAATTTAAAAAATGATCTTTAAAATTCTGAAATTCTTAGGCGTGTTGTGGTGATCAATGCCGTAGTGATGTCTAATGATTGTTTTTGAAATTTTGAAAATCTTGAAAAGACATGAAAAGAAATATTGACGAGTTGGGGCATGGAATTTAATTTCAAACAATTGAAATGTCCCCTGCTAATAACGTTAATTATTAGGCTGTGAGGGGGCAAAAATAAGTGAGGGCGTTATACCCGGAATACCTGCAGAATACAAACAGAATACAAAAATTTCAAAATTACAAGTACTTTAACTTTTGAAATTTCAAAAAAAAAAATCAAAAAATATTTTTGAAAATATGAACTATTGAAACCCGGTACATTCATTTTAGAGCACTATGATTTTGAATTGAAAAGATTCTAAATCGACTGGACTGACAATTAAAGTTAATAAAAAAAAAGAAAAAATTTTCATTCAATTTAAGGCATTATCCGCGTATCAAGGAGCATCTTTGAAAAGAAATAAAAAAATAGCGGTTGATTAATGTCTGTTTTTATTTAATAGGCGGAAATTTGTCAAACATTTATTGCAAAATTTTGCGGTTGTCGTGTGAATTTTAGGCAAAAACTCGCATAGGGTGTTGCAAAGGTTCAAAAGACTCCAAACCGGCAAAATCAATTCACACACGCGCGCTAATTTTGCAACACCCTACGGTCATTGAACTCGAGTACGAGCTGAAGTTGTTGATTTTAAATTTCCGCCTATTAAATAAAAACAGACATTAAGGTCTGACGTACTATAGTAAAGAAAGGTAGAGATGAACGTAGAAGGCCAACTTATTTTCTATAACCATTTATAATCTAACAGAATTCGTACTATTCCGACCGCTATTATATACGGTCATCATTCTAAATAATGCATGGTTTTGATAAATACTCTACTCGACAATTAATGAGACACATTTCTGAAAATCATACATCTTATAATTGATTGTTTTGCAGGATAATTGATTTTGACGTTGTTCTACGGTGTTCAACCTAGCTGTGAATCCCTCCGCCGTGTAACTACACATTAACGTGTTTTGCCCGTCGAAGATGTGTACAATTGAAACCATGGATTTCCTTGGAGTGGATGATGTTGATATTAAGGTGGAGTATGAGACATACGAGGACTTGGAATTGAACCCTCACCCTGATTCTGACTGGAAACTAAATCCAAATGTGGAGTGTAGGGTCATTCTACAGAGGCTTCCATCTAAAGTCATCAAACAGGAATACGGAGGGTAATTAATTGTGTACCACTGTCAGATTTTAGTTAATAATGTATTCGTTACTTTCTTCCGACCAAGTAGCTGTACATCTTGATCTTATAAGGGATACGCCTGACCTGACCACCCAACCTTGACCCAACGCCCAATTTTCTGAATAGATTGGCATCACCTGAAAGAAGCCCGAAAATATTTTTCTGCAAGTATGTGATACTCTTTTCTTGCCTATTATCTCACAAAATTAGGTCAAAAAAGTTCCTGAGGCCTCCGTTATAATTGAAAAATCATGTGTTGAATCACAAGCTGTTTCCTTCGTTTCTCGTTTCACAATGTCACCGGAACTTTTTTTTACCAAATTTTATGAATTATGAGATAGGCCAAGTAAAAAGTTTCACATTTTTTTCACCAAAACTTTTTCAAGAATTTTCAAAAATCTGAATCTATCAAGGAATCTGCTTGTCGGGTCAGGGTCCTCATGGGGACATCAGATGTTTCCCTTGTTAGAAGTATTATTGATATTTACTCTTGATACATTTCCGATTGAATTTATGATAGCAGTGTGGAAGTAGCAAATTCCGTCCAGCCTCCACGTTTTCCAGAACACGCGAAACATTGTCTCACTATCCAAAGAAATATCAAGGAAGAACCAGATGACTTTCAAGGATATGACAAGGATCCACTTGGTGACATAGAACATGAATGGAAGCATTTTCCAACAACCACCAGCTTAGAAGTGAAAACTGCGGAAAGTCACACGGACGAAAAACCATTGACATGTGAATCATGTAAGGAAATATTTAGCTGTTCCTCTGATTTAATTCGCCACAAGTCGAGTCATCGGACCGGAGACAAACAACACAAGTGTGAAACATGTGGGAAATGTTTTGCTACGCCATGGATGGTCAAGAGACACATGGCTTGTCACGTGGACACTAAATCATTCAAGTGTGAAGTGTGTGGAATGGGATTCTCTTCAAGTTCGTATTTAAGAATACATCAAGTGTCGCACACTGCAAGAAAACGTTTCAAGTGCACCGTGTGTGAGAAAAGTTATACTCGCCTTGAAGATTTAAAACGTCACGTTGAGTGTCGTCATACCATAGAAAAACCGTTCAAGTGTGGAGAATGTGGAAAAGAATTTGCTTCTACTTGCACTTTTAACAAACACTTCGCCTGTCACACGAAACCTCATAAGTGCAATGTCTGTGAGAAAAGTTTTAGTAAGAATTGCAATTTGAAAAGTCACATGGAGTATCATCACAGCACAGTCAAACCGTTGAAGTGTGATGTGTGTGATAAAAAATTTCGTGGTTTAGCTGCACTGAATCGACACATGATGTCTCACACGAAACCCCATAAGTGCAATGAATGTGAGAAAAGTTTCAGTAGCACTTCTGGTTTAAAAAGGCACATGGAGTATCATCACAGGACAGACAAATCGCACAAATGTGGGGAGTGTGGAAAACGATTTGCTTCTATTAACACTTTGAATACCCACATGACGTGTCACACGAAACCCCATCAGTGAAGTTTTGGTCGCACTTCTGGTTTAAAAAGTCAGACAAACCGTCGAAGTGTGATGTGTGTGAAAATGAATTTCCTTGTTTAGATGCCTTGAATACGCATCAAAAGCATCACACTGTGCTGCCGTTCAAATGTGAGTTTATGTGGAAAGTGTTATTGTCTTTGTGGCAATCTACATCTTGGAGGAGACAAGGCAATTTGGAGAGGACATTATTGTTTATAAAAATAATACAATCGCTGGCTGTGGGTTCTGGCGGCGGCCGCAGATGCCTTCCACGTCGTATTTCTAGTTTCGCGCACCGCTTGCCCATATGCTCACATGTTGCAGGTGTCAATGATCTTTGATTCGGGTTCCAGGACTTCCATTCCATTTTTCAATTTAAATGTTCATACACCGGATTAAATAACAATAGTAATAATTTAATTGGTCATTACATCCACTATTTTAATTTTTAAAGTTTTGTATGGAATCGGAATTGTCTGAAATTGCTGATGAGCGAAGACAGCAATTGACCAGCGTAACTTGGGGTGATCGTAATGTCCTCTCCATATGGAGAAGGCGACTAATTTTTTTTCTCCGAGATCTACATAGTCATAACAAAAGTCATAACGATTAGTGATGCCGAGTTTTGATTATTCTTTTGAACTTATTTTGTATGATAAAAATGTAAATGTAAATTCCAGTCAGATGAATTATATGAAATAAATTGGAGAAGTGACTGGACTCCACATTAGAATTACAAAGAAGGAAACAAAGATTTCCAAGGAATCTGAGGGCGAGGAATATACTGTCCCGTTGACTTAAAATGTAATGCGTCTAGAGGTTAATGAATAAAGATTTTTCGATAAATATTTCTTAATAGTCTAATGGCGTCGTTACTGAATGTGAATTAGCTGAGTACATTAAATGATGGAATAAATATAAAAATGATACCGTCCAACTTTAATTCTAAGGAATGACGAATAAAGAAAAATAATTATAAGAAAAATTAAATTATTAAATTAATTAAGAGAAAATATAATTGAGGAAGGAGCTGTTATATTTCAAAGATCATCACGAGTTATGTTAAAATTGATAACTATTGTTATAATTAATTTAGCATTATTCTCGGTGGAATTGTTTTCACATTTACAACTTGTTGGACATCTAGCGTCAGTAATCTGTTCTACTT
>JAQFYE010006063.1:0-11208 GCA_034694305.1 Protaphorura glebata
TCCGATCGGATAGGTTTTAAATTACCCGATCGAATAGGTTTTGTATTTTTTTATTTTCGAACCCCCTGACATCAAATCAGAGGCTAACTCAACCTATTCGAAGCTATCCGAGACCTACCCGATCGGAACCTTAATTCTGCAATTTGTATCTCCTTTGAGCGTGATCAACAAAATTTGAAGTATACCAGAGCCAACGTAGTATGATAGTGCTGGTCTGCTGCAGGTATGCTGGGGTTCAATCCTCGGCCTATGAATAATCCTAGAATATGTAGATTGCCAATTGCCGAACCTGTTAGGTTTTCTTATTGAGTTTTTCGCCAGGCATTTGAATAATATCAGTCAAGTGAACAAATGTTGTCTGCAGAAAGGTTGTTGCGAGAATATGTAAGAGGATTACTTGGGATAGTAAATGTTAGGACAACTCTTTACTTGTCTTTGAGATTGTAATGATGTCGTATTTTGAAAGTATTAATGGTTATGGAGTGTTGGTATGTTATGTGTTATTATGAGTGATTATTATTATTATGTATATACAATAGTGAGTAGTCTGTCCCCGTGGCTTAAAGAACACGTATGTGAAATCGGTCTGACAGTTGAATAAATAAATCAATCAATCAATCAATAGGAACGAACTGCTTATGTGCGTGATGGTCGAAGGCATTTACTCAGAGTTATTCTAATTCGACTCAATACATACGAATCTCTCACATTTGAAAAGTACATCAAATGTTGACCAGCTCCTCGGGTGAATGTCAAAGAATGAATGTATTATTTCATATCATTAATATATTATTAAAAAGACCAGGACGCCCAAAAGTTTTGATTTCATCTACGCACTCCAAAATAAATTATATCTGCATTTAGATTTTGGGACGTCACCCTCAAAATACCGACGATCGGGCTCCTAAAGACAAAGCCAAAGCAAAATTTGCACCGGTGAAAATAAAATTCCCCAAACCACCCGACCTATTCTATTGTCACGAGCATGAATCAGGTATCACGTTATATTTACCAACTTTAATCTTTGGAGAAACTATTCTTGGGAGAGTGGTATTCAGGCTATAGTGAAGTGGAATGGTATGTACAAAACTTTTTTCGGACAAGGCATAAATCATTTTTTAAAGCCGGTATGGACAGCATCAAATTCAATTTGGAAGAGCGTAATGAACTCTAAGCGGAAGATAGACGATGACAAGATTAGAGAAAATTGGTCCTCCGCCGACCGCAAGAATGTGCTACTTTTTTCTCTTCCAAGACCTAACCTAAGCCTCGAAGTCTAGGAGGGACCCATCTAGATTTCCCTATCAAAAACAGTGTGGGAGTGGGTCACTTCAGGAATTTTTTTTAAAATATGGGCTCTGCACGAAAAGTGCAACTGAGAGGTAGGAAAAAGAAATAAAATTATTCAAAATTTAAAAATAAATTATTTGATAACGTAACGGCGGGAGGGAAATTTTGGCAAATTTAGTATTTTGTGGATAGGGCAAAATACACGTACATACAAAATATTCCTGTCGCCAAAGCATTTTAAATCTAACCCGTGCTCTGTCTCGTCCGGCACGTCATGTGACTTTTTGAATTTTGTCATCCTCTATACTGAGAAACAGTAAATCCAATTCAACGTAGATATGCTGGTAAGATGTTCTCACTTTCTCTCAGTCTCACTTTTTATGAATCTTTTCTCGCATATGTAAATAACACACTTTATACCTCACGTTAAATTTCACACTTTTCTCCCTAAATCGCTTGTAAAAAATTAAATTCATGCCGATTGCACGTCTGAATGCAATTACGGATTCCCTGCAGAAATGTAAATTTTGTTAGAGAATTCTAAAACCCAGCCATAATACAATGCACCACTCATATGAAAATAAAATACTCTTCAGATATTAAAAATACATCCACTTATTTGACATTCACCCGAAGGTCTGGTCAACATTTGATGTTATTTTTCAAATGATAGAGATTGGTATGTATTGAGTCGAATTAGAATAACTCAGAGTGAATGCATTCGATCATCAGCCGAACTGTACATACCTGGCATTCATTATCCCAAAGAATTCTCTTACATCGTCTCGCAACAGCCTTTACTCTCATTCGTGGCGGATAACGTTCGTTCATTTGACTAATCTTATGCAAATGCCAGTTGGAAAAACTCGATGAGAAAACTTAACAGGATCAGGCCTGAGCAGTTTAAATTCAAGCTTAGGAATTACCAGGCCGAGGATTGAACCCCAGTATAGTGAGATCAGAGAGGGCAGACCTGCTCTATCATACTACGGTGGCTCTGGTTACTCCTCAGATATTAATACCGGTCAGTACGTTAGCACTGTTCCCACTCCTTCGGCAGGTCAAGGAGAGGGATCTTTACAAAAAGTAAGATATACGTTTAATTGAAAATATTGTGAAGGATCCACTAGGTTTTGTGCTTGACAATCCGATGCGTGAGGCGGCGCTCACAAACGCTTATTTATATAAAAGCATGCAAGGACGGATTCTTGTACCGTGTTTTGACAGAAACTGGACCAAAATAACTTTCTTCCAAAAATCCACCGATGCCATCCTTTTTTGTAATAATTATATGTTAGTTTCAATAATCTGGTTTACCGTTGCAGAGAATGTTGAATTTTCAATTCCAATGACTTGGACCTCCAGCTTCGTACCACTTCCACACGCTGACTCTGGGGGTCTCTCAGAATCAATTTAGAAGATGAGACTGTCTTAAGACTGAGGAGATGAGGATGAGAAAATATGACTGGGAGAACTTGAAGATGAAGACAACTTGGAATTAGGACCCAAGGATGTGTGCAGTGGTGAGTTTTCTCTCTCCGTCCTTTAAAATAATGTATACGAAAGCAGCGACATTTCGAATTATTTTTTGTTTTGCAATTGCACAAGGTAAAATTCGCTTTTCGGTTTTACAATTCCACCGCACGTAAATAAAATTCGAAATCCTTCCTTGCTAAAAAGTTCTCTGGCCGGATACGTAATCCTCACTCCTTTGAGGAATACATTCAAGTATTTCTAATGTAAATTTGCACTAAGCATTATGATGTTCAGCCGCCTGAGACTTGAAGACTATAAGAGCAAGCACCGAATGTAGAATGTCAGTTATGATGTTAAAATGTTAATTGTTAAGTTCAAAATGCCATGCTAAAATTAGCGTGTAACCCAAATTCAAAATCCATTATTACCCAATCAGCTTCACCAATATTGAAAATTGAGAATAGTTCAATAATCCCTGGCAGGATGAGTAGGGACTGTACCTGTAAATCTGGATTCACCATTGCAGATGATGACCTACAAATATCTGCAATCAACACTACAATAAAACCTCCTGTGGAAACTCAACACTTTAAGCGTGCGAATTGCTGGTCGACCTTCAAATTATGGCGGGTTGCCAATTTACATATCCAGATGCAAATAATGGTAAGATTTGCAAATAAGTTATTCCATGATGAGTCTCAACTCCTACCTATCTTGTAAAATTTCTATGTCTATGAATATATACAAGGAGGTTACATGAGCTGATTCTATTGCTAAGACAGCCAGTTACTTCATTGAAATAAGTAAACAAGCATATTCCGCTCAGGGCGCATTGTGCACAAATTGGCAATGCCATTTGGCAAAATGCTCTCAACGTTAAATTTCCATTCGAAATTGTCATAACGTAGACAGGGTTGGCGTTCTCGGCATGTGAAACCACCACAACAACATTAACGGACATGGGAAAGTCCGAGAAGTGACATTTTGTTACGGCTGCCGGCCAGCCCTGAATACAGTGCTGCTCAAAAGTCAAAGGACACGCCAGCAATGCCCCAGCTGCAAGAGTCAATGGGATTTCAAGGATTCCATTCCCATGCAGCCTAGCAGCCGGGGCAAGTTGAGTTTCCTCTGACTTTTGAGCAGCACTGTATACACTTTACCGATTTGGGGAATGTATGTATGTATGTACAAACATTTTTCAAATCGGAATAGGATATCGTACTGCCAACGCGTTTTTAAAGTAGAAGTCCATTTATTAGTTTGAAATTTTCATTTCCAAAGGTGACCTCTTACAATGCCATTCATTTGGGAACTCCGGAGGCATCCGACATGAGGGCACGACCAGAGTCGGCTTCTATTCCTATTATTACTGCCGCTCGCTAGATAAAATAAAGGTAAGGGATTATAATTTGCATATCGTGTTTTTATGTATCTAACGGAGACGGCATTATTTTGTTGTCGAGTCTCTGACGAGGGGTGCTTTAGAGCTGGTAATTTATGATTTTACAACTTATTGTCCTTGGAGTTGACCAAAATCCGATTTGGAATAGTTTTGGAAGTAGGATTTGTTCGTCCCCAGCCCATCCTACCTGAATTTTCCCTTCCCTCTCCACACTCCTCCTTGACGGGCGTGAAAGTATATTCAAAACCAAAGTCACAATAATTCAATTCATATGAGAAGATCAAAAATTGACACAATTGGCGGCATCGGGTTCAAACTGATAAGGAATTTTGGAAAAATATTAATGTCATAATTGAGGTTTTGCCAAAATCTCAATAAATAAATTAAATCAATTTTTTAAGGCCAAGTGATTTTGGTCTTGGGTATATTTTCACACCCGTCGAGGACGATCGGACAGAAGCAAAAAGACTGTCAAGAAATGATGAAATTCTACCTCCAAACTCGACTATCGTGTCAGGGTTCCGTGACGTAAGCGGCCGCATTGCCAAAGGTATCTTTGACAGCCGAATTCCAAATCAGAATTAATTTAATTCCAGATACCTCTTATAATGCATTAAAATTAGTCGTTCTAAAGCACCCCGTGAGAACTTTGTGTGAACTTTTCCGTGCACCCAAATCTACTTCTAATCACTCTTTTATTATTTGAATAGAATCTGAATCAAATCAAACCACAGGCTAACGCCGTCAGATAAATTAAAACAAATCGTCTTCTCTTGGAAAAACTGGGATTCTAATATATGAGAATAGTGAGAACAAGCTCCTTATTTTTCAGATTGTTTGTGGACTGGTTTTTCTTTTTTTTGCTAGTGAGACGATGCGATGAGAATATGAGTGAGTGGTAATATGAAATTCTTTATTTACATCGAAATTGGTTGACTTCAAGGAATGGTGAGTGAAATTCTATTTCTAATCTTCTTGTTATATTCAGTTTTCCATTCTATTTGCATTGTCATTGAATTATTAGCGAATAGTGAGTGAGTGTGTGTGAGGTTCATATCATTAGAACGGACTTAGATTCAGGCCAGCATTTATTCCAACTTACTGCCAGATATTTACTACTCTACTCTTAGAGTTGAGTGAAAGTGAGTGCTAGTAGAGTTTAGAGTGGAAAGCCAGTCTTGTAGTAGTCGATAGAAAGTAATGTAGGTGTTGAGTAGTACTCTATAAAGAGTAGTGCAAAAGTTAACTTCAACTCTGTGAGTTGTTGAATAGTTAGAGTATGAACAGCAGTTCTTGGACAAAACGTTTGGCACTGAGCGAACCCACACCTCCATTTTTAAACTGGCCTAGTTATAAACTCTAAAGGGACGATTCCACAGACTAGCTTGGCCGATAGTGGATGGCAATCTTTGCCAAGTTAATGACCGGAAAGTTTGCTGAGCAGAGATTGCTCCGCGCTCAAATTCAACCGCTATTCGACAGATAGCAAAGATTGCCGCCCGAATGAAGAAATAAATTGGTCATCATTGGCCACAAAAAATGTTAACAAATTAAGTGAGACCAATATATTCAGACTTGAATGTTTTGCGAAATCCCAGCAAAAGCGAACCGGAATTTGGTTCTTGGATTGTGCAGCGCAATCTCTGCTGAGCTCGATGGGCAGCCTTGCTGCCGCCAACATTCTTATCATAGCAATCTTAGCCTGTGGAATCGGCTCTTAAGTCCAGTCCAGTTCGAGATACGAATTTTGATTTATTTATGTCTTGATAGAATAGCTCTTCCTTCTGCTTGTTTTGATTTGTTGGGATCAGCCGCAACTATACCTCTATCTACAAAATTGTTGTGAGGAGTGATATTTTTGAAAATGACTTCACAATGAGCATTGGCAATGAGAATTTGTTTTTATTTCCAGGCTGTATAGAGATGCGCGATAATTGATCATAATTTAATACCCTATACGATTCGGATTTTCCGATCGTATTTACAAAATAAACCCGTCGTAGATTCACGATTCATTTATAATCTTATTTCGGCTATTGCAGATCGCTTCGCGCATAACTCACCTGGACAACGTACAAATAGTGGGAGGGGATTGACGCAGGCACAAATCTCTGCGCAATGTTTGCATTCAGTGGGACCTGACTTCACAACCACGGAATTCATGTAGGGGAAAACAGCGGCTCCGACCCGAGTTCAGAATTGGGACCTCTCAAGATGTTCACACTGTGTGCTTTCTACCACTGAGTAAGTTCCACATTAGAAATTAAAAAGCCCTGTGCAGTGAATGGGGGATACACACGCCGTCTCCTCTACTGGCGAGCCATTACTATATATTACTATTATATATATATATTATATGATATAGTTAATATATATTATATATTTACAGAATAACGTTTTCATAGTCAGTTAATATTTTTTCACTGTCTTGGCCGTTTTCTTTCGCAATACTAATATTATTTCGAGATGTCTAGTTAGAGACTTGATTTTTCTTTGTTTTCTATTGCATTTTTCCAATGTTTTCCGCCAGCTTATCATCATCATTGTCTTCAACATCGAATAATAGTTTAATCAGTATTTTTGTTGTTTTTCACTTTGGACAGCAACACACAATTTAAATCGTCATCATTTCCGATTTTTGGAAAGTCTACTAGAAACCAGCACAGAAGTCTCTCCAACTCCGTCGTCCTGGATTTGGCTCTGTTTTCAACAGTTGCACCCCACAGCTCGAGTTGTTATGTTTTGCATAATCGCAAGAAGTGACACAGTTTTTTTTAAATTAATGCACATAGCGTTTTCAATTGATTCCAAGCTTCCCCTGGTTGGGCCGATTCACCGGTTTATCTCGAGGTTTGTAAAATTTCCACAAAGCCATTGAGTTTGTTTCTACTAGTTTCAACTAGTAGAACCGTTCTTAATCCTCCCAAGACTCTCAGGGAAGGAGCCAATGTGCTTATAAGCATCATGCTAATCAAAGCCATTATGTGCGAACATGCAGAAACGGAAAATGTTGATTGGTTTTTGTGGGTTGAGGTGGCGACAAAAAATAAATATTTTACAAAACTAAAATTTAGCGGTCATTGAAACATTTCGCAATAAACTGGTTGGCACGATGTGAGCCGGGGGTATATTGGTTGGCGAAGAGTGGGAGCCTGTCCATGATACTGTGATCTCAACCAAGTCCGATATTCGGTGTATTCTCACTTTTCTTATGATGACTTGAATATACGCTTATATCTTCTCCTTCCCAATCTTGAAAATGCTTTTGTCATTAAAAGTCAATAAAGTATTTCATCCGATTTGATATTTGTTCTTGTAAGAACATTTAAGGTCAGCCAAGTGTAATGCAAGGGATACGGTCTCATGATGGGAAAACGACACACTACTTTAATTTACAAAATTGTGCAAGAACTTGAAAAGATAATACCTAGCCTCTCATTACATTTCCGTACTTTCCATTCGTAAATCGAAACACGTTCCGTTGTCGAACTTATCACAATATAAGATTAATTCTATTAAACACTGCAATCTAAATTATTATCTTTTCTTTCAATCGCACAAGCTGTCAACGTACTTTCAGAGCCAGAGTAAGTTATTCCTATTTTTACAGTTTGTTCGTAAGTGCCTGCAATGTGTCAAAGCTAAAAACCAGGTATAGGGGCGACAGCGGCGGTTTTTACCTTCAATGTACCCTTTGGGAGCCGCCTAGCCCCGAAGCCGTCTTCAACTGAAAAACTAGAAATGGAAGCTAGCAAGTCTTGTAAGTTAGTTTTGCCTATACTTGAGACCGGGCCGACTACATGGTTTTATAATAATTTTGACTTGCTTCAACTTGATGCAGGGGCGGACGAAGTCGAGGAAGAAATCGATAAAGTGATGGATGAGCAGCAGAGAAAGGACGGAATATTACAAACTAAATGGACATGGTTTGTGTCAAAACACCCTTTTAAAGAAACGGACAAACAGAGTTTCACAATTGAAACCACGTTAAACTTTTATGCGGCCTTCGATAAGATGATGAATCCAAGCAAAATGAGTTGCCGGTTTGACTACTACTTCCTGCAACAAGGTGTCTTACCAGATATGGAATCCAATAGTGGTGGTGGTACTTGGGCAATAGCTGCAGACAAAAAGGACAAATCAATTATTGATTTTTATTGGAATGAAATTGTAAGATGTAATGGTTTTTTCTGTACTCAAACTTCGCCTTTACTAATAATTGTTGATGCTAATTATTTTGTTAAAGCTCCAGCTCTTAATCGGAGAAGAATTTGAATCGGATGACGTGCAGGGCGCAGTACTCATCCACAAGAGTAGTGGAAATGTTTTATCCTTATGGCTCAACAATTGCACAAAGGAGGAGGAAATAAAACGAGTTGGGTAATATATTTAACCTAAACGCAACGCACAACTAAATTTGACCCAAATAAAAGTATTTGATATAAAATGCATCATATTTTAATTATTTATATTTCAGCGATATCTTGAAGAGAAACCTGAAACTGAAAGATGGGAGTCTGAAATTCTGGACACATGATGTCTTGTTGAAAAATAAGAAACTCAGGGGAAACGAATACCTTTACCGGATTTAAATATCTCAAGGAACGTACATACGTGCACGACGTATATTAACAACACCGGATTTTGACATTCAACGTTGTCACATATTGACGTACATTGACTTTGATCAACCGGAATTTGGCAATCCATACCTGGACTATCACTCTGATATGAGAACTAAAATCGCAGCGGCAACCAGGCCACGGTCAACACTTCTTTCCTCTTTCTAGACCGTCCTGGGAAGCGAAGTGGGGGAGAGGAGACTCGCCGTCGGCTTTGATGTACTGCGGCGAGGGCCTGGGTCCCCATTCCCAAGGCCTCTCCGGGAATGGGGATGCCGCTGTGTTGGGTGGTTCACCCAGATATGCACCACATTCTTATAGTTATTATGTTATGATCTTTTAATTATTATTTTGATGATCTTATATTTACTGTTTTTATGATCTTATAATTATTATATCTTTATGATCTTATAGTTAAATTGTTATTTCGCTCGTTGAAAATAAATAAAATGTAATTAGTTTGAGCAATGCCAAGTTCGATATTTTTAATCACTCCTTAGTTTAACAGGCACTCCAATTCCTTGGTTATAAATGGCATTTTGGTATCCACATAATTTACAACCGAGACTTGCAATGAGTTCGTCAATCCAATGGTCAAAAGTGAATGTATGCGTTATTTATCTCCGATAGACTTCTAGCTTGGTGTTCTGGTGCTCAACCTGGGGCACACGACAATTTCAACTATGAAATAAAACAGCTGCTAAAGATTTTTTTATATGTGACTCAAATAGAAACGCCCTGAAAAGAGTTCATTAGAATACTAAATCTAGATTGGGATCAATAACCTTTAAAAAAGAGCGACATTTTTAATTAGGTTCTAGATCAAGATGCTGACTGGAGAAAATCGGCTGTTCGATTCACACTCAGTTCAAAACTGGTTGAAGTTAGTACACAACATTCTTCACTACTCTCCATTCATATATGTGAGCTGGGACGAGGTTAACCTTAACCGTCGTTGTTACAATCATTCGTTAGTGCGTTAAATTTATTTCAGTATACGAGGACATGATATCCAATGGATCACGGGTAATGAGTGTGTTCAAAATTGTGAACACTTCTTGCTAACTGTCATGCATAATTCGAGATCTCTCCGAATAGGTTAGCAAGGAATGGCGATAGGAATGTATTCTATATGGAACATACATATATAGCAGTTTCGTTAGATGGCTTTTGTTAAATTAAGTAAAACTTTGGATTTTTGTTGTAGTCCAAACCGTATTTTCACTATTTAAATTCAGAACACGAGCACCACGCGGATCGACCAAATGATAAGTTAACAGTACTCTTCAGTAACGAATGGCTAGTCATTGAAAATTGAAATTGCTGCGGCGGCATGAAAGTTATGAAAATCCAAGTTTTAGCTGCAAACTTCTAGGTAAAAAAACAATACGTCGATTCAATTTTAGGCGATTCCGACAAACGAATGGTTCCGTTTGGTAACGAGAAAATAAATTAATTTTTGACTAATTTAAATTATTTAGCACTCTTGCCACCGGGGATGATACCTATTAGTGTTGCTTTGAAGAACCGGACAAAAAAATTGAAGCACGTAATACAGATGTAGCGCCGTCGACACAGATTATACGATAGTTTTACAACTGGAGCCGTTACACCATTCATGTTGCTCGGTCTGCCATTGTAGAATCCGATATCCGAGAAATGCTCCGAACCACTCAAGATTTGACCCGGAAACCCAGTTTTAACATCATTTATTTAAATTCCAAATATTGCCCCGAATGAAGATGTATCGAAGTGTCAACCACAAAATGTGGAACTAGGTACGACGTTTTATAATCGATTAATTCAAGATGTATCGTCCGGTAGCCTTTCGAAATAATAGAAATTGTTAAGCTGCGTGTTGTTTGTAAAAGTGGGTCCGAAAAAGTGTCCAGAGATTAATACATTTCTTAACGCCCAAGAACATAGACGTGTTTGTACACATTTTTTAATAAATATTTTTTATTTATCCTTACTTGTCAAATTTCGAACGCCCGTAAAATTCCTCCTCCGATTGCTCAGGTTCTAGATATTCACTTTCTAGAAAACTCGGCAACCTAAATCTCAGTTTCACATACTAATCTGTCGTAAACTACTGTCTTAAGAACTCGTCTATCCAGTAATAGAGTATAGTAGGTGTCATCGCGCGACCGTGTGACCCGTTTAACTTTGTCTGTGAGAACCTTTCAACCCTGTAAATAAATCTGCTGTTGGGGATCGGAGTGTAGTCCGGACTTCCGACAATGGAATTTAGTGATTTGAGGGCTCGGTGTGTTGAGAACAGTAGTGTCTACAATATGTTGGTCACTAGTCCAAGCTGTAGTGTTTCCCCTCAAATTTATGAGTATCCCCATGGTTCTCATCAATTTGTACATATCCCCATGTATCCCCATGGTTTCCCCGCCAGTCCCTGTGCCCTAC
>JAQFYE010006064.1:0-11208 GCA_034694305.1 Protaphorura glebata
TTTTGATGTTTACGTTGTGTGAGCTATGATTATTGATGACTTAAATAAAATTACATCCAATCCAATCCAATCCAATGTTCAATTCGATTAATTTCTCTACCCTAATCTAAATACGAAATATTTTTGTGCTTCCTACAGTGCGAGCCAACTTTACTACCTGAGCCAAATCATGTGATGTTAAATCATTTGTACGCATTGTCTATAAAGGATGGTGTAATGGTCCTCAGTGCTACACATCGTTACCGCAAGAAATATGTTACTACACTTCTTTACAAGCCTATCTAATTATAGGAAACCCATTTAATATCAACCGGCACGCTAACCATAGTCAGAGCGTGAAACGGTGGTAGATCGTATCGCAGTTTTGCATATTGCAGATGCGGAGCAGAGCTATTCTTGGCATTTAAATTTAAACTGAAGAGTTAAACCATACGATACCAACCTAAACTAAAGTTAACTATAAATGAAGTTTTCGTCGCAAACCATTAAAAACCCAACATATATAGGTAATGTATTTTACTCTTCTATGACTTTGTAATTGTCGTCACTCGATAAAGTATGTGTGTTCAACTAACGAAAACTACTAACTAGAGTTCGGATGACTATTTTAAATATATGACGTTTAGTTTCTAAAGAAAACAAATGTGTACAAGGCCGTAGTACATAACAAATCTTTCACATGTATAGAATGACATAATTATTGGAAAATTGGAAAGCACAATAAAACGATAAAAGCTAAAAAGCTAATCCGGAATCGCAGTAACAGTTGAAGGCTAGTTTCCAGAAGTCGTAATGACAAAAGGAGCTTTTTAATAGTTTACCAGCAATCAAGTTCATTAAACTAAGGCTTCCTTTTCCATGGACTCGTGGGAAAACCACGCATGCGCCACATCAGGGAGTAATATCTCGTCAATTTAAAATGCTAAATTAATGCTACTTTACTACAATAATAGTACGAAAACGTTTTTTATACTGGGGTTGAGTCAATACTTTTCTTTCGCTCTGGTGGGGTAGCCATTGTTTCAATATCCCCTTCCTCATTAATAACAACCACAGAGTTTCTTTTTGCCATCTTAGCCAGTATGTGTGGTAATTTACTTTTAGATTTTGAGAGTATTGTAGGAGCATCTCCCTCTTCTGGAATAGTTTCTGTTTCAACGATCGGGATGTCCTCTGTAAATTAAGCATTCAAACGGAATAATTCTATATATTTCAAGTATTTGGACTTGGTAAGCTCAAAAAGAAAGTAATAGAAAGAATTAATTACCTGGCAACTTCTTGGTGCGGAATGATGCATTTGTGATAATCGACTTCTTAAATGTGTTTACCTCCACCTGAAGTGGGAGCTCTGAAAAAACGAGTGCAAAGATTTATTAAAATTTCCGAACGCGGTATAAGGTCACTGCAGTTAAACCCTGCCATTGATAAACTCCTGTTTAACCTTACAAACTTTTTAACTTATAAACTTTAACTAATTAAAAAAAAAAATTAAACTAATTAAATGAACTACTAACTTATTAAATGAAGTAAACTTTATAGACTTATAAACATTTTAACCTTATAAACCTACTTCGATTTTGTTCTATTCTCTATTTGATTCTTTGGAGTTTGAACAAGCATTTCTACTCGAAATCGAATAAGAGGAATAAAGTAAGGGTAAGGAAAAAGGATTACGATTGGAAAGGAACGACAAAAGAAGCAAGAAATCCACGTCTTTCCGGATTGCGATAACTTGCTGGTGTGTTATTTCCCCCAGTCTTGATGTTTCTTGATTTGCTTAGTTTAGACTTCGAGTCTTGGGATGGGCGGGTAGGATCAAGGAGTTCAAACAAAGGAACATCGCAAGGGATGCAATCAGATTCCCGCAGGAAGGAAATATCCTCACGGTGACTGCTCAGGAGGAGCTGTCGTTGCCTCATAAGGCGATGAGCTAATTAGATGCGATGTAGTGTAGATGTTAGCCAAAGTTTAATTAAAGTTTCGAATTAAAATGGGAAGCAATTCTCCCCGCCTTGGACACTATTTCTTAGGGAAGGAAGAAATTGACCGTAACCTAGTTTCAGTAGTCGGTTCGGAAAACAAGTACCTGATGATTTTAAATAATTCCTCACTGCATTGCATACCAGCATGGCGTCCGCCCACAATTGGTAATTTGCTCTATTCAAAGCTTCTTCCAGTACCTGTTCAGCCAAAGTCGGAGCTCCATTGTATCTAACAAAAGTATCAACGTTAAATTACAACGGACGGTTCAATTTACGAGCAAATATTCAGATCTTACACTGAGAAATAGATCGTGTGAACCATTTCAATCAAAAGTTTGGGCGATAAGATTATTCTAACTGGCGCATGTGCCCTTTGTGAACTTGTCAAATTGAAGCCTTGAGTTGTCAACCTAAATGTTAAATGTACTATTAAATTGCACAAGTCTCAAGTACGGACAACATTTGTTCAACGTTCATACTTAGAAATTGTCTTGAGGAATGTTGGAATCGAATGCTTCGGAATGTCCGGTAATCGATAGTTAAAAATCCACCATAACTCCGTGCAAACTGGTAGCCTTTGCGGAGCACGTACTCGTTCTTCCGTAAATACTAGAGTTGGGCGATTCACAACCTGGAAATAAATTGTACTAATGAGCACAAATACGTTCTTCAAGAAAGTGGAAAACTAGTCGGGCATTTATTTACCTTTACAGTTCGAGCTGTGAGTCTGTCCAATTCTCCATCTGGGAGCCACGTCGTGGATACTCCACCAGGCTACATTTACGTTTAATTTTAGTTTTTACTATCAAGATTTAAGGAATTAAAATACAATGACCTTACATCGTGGTAAATAGAAGGAAGATGAATATTAGGGATCCTAGCATTAATAGGTACTTTGTCATCTGCTGTACCTTCCAGTTCAAACATTCCTCGCAATAAAGTTTCCAAAGCTAAACATTTCTGTTGGCGAAGAAAACGAAATCGTGAATTAGAAATTTTCAAACAAGAAAACTACTTTGGGTTACAGAACCAAAAGGAAAAGGATTTACCTTTTGTGCGTGAATTTGGTATAGATAGACGTAAACGAGAGACGGAATGAATTGAACCGAAAACAATTTTAACTTCTTCTCTGAAGATCTGCAGAACGCGAAGAGGGTTGAGATGACATCATTGTATAGCTATAGAAAAAAAAAACGGCGAAGCGGCTTTATAAAATAAAACTTCAAATATCTAAGATACGATACGATGTTGAATTATCTGAACGAAAAGAATGGTATTAAATATAAATATAAGAGTTATCGTCAAGTTTCTTGCGGACTCACCGCTCTGAATCTGTCACACTCCTCCAAAACATGCGTAATTGCCTGGAACAGGTCCTCATTCACTAACACAGACTCCGCAAATTGAGCCAAATCATTGTCTTCCCTGTCAATTCCATCTATTTGACGCTTCCATTCCGTCATCCAATCCGTGACAATTTGATCTGTCATGATATTGTTGCGTTTATCTGTAGGTCCAGACAAACTCGAGTTTTCTAAAGAGTGATGACCAAAGATGTTTTGATTTCATTTAGTCATTTATAATTTCGTAAGTAGTGCCATAGGACTCATTTTAAATATTAATTTAGTGCTAATCACCAGCACTGCTCAGTAATTAATCGAACCTCTAATAATTTGCAATTAAAACGACGTATTTCATTTCTGATAGGCAGGAATGGAAAACCAGGTTAAGAGTAGCAAGGAGCGAGGGGAGTAGAAAAAAAATAAAGGCGAACACAAAGTTCAAAATACACATTAACGCTCGTTAATAATTGTTACGAGTGTTTTGGCCATTCTAACATATTATTTACAAAATGTCAGGAGCAGATTTTCATGGTTCAGAATAGAATTAGAGCCGGGAAAATATTTTCCATCTCTGCTGACAGGAAAAACGAATACAATTTTAATCCTATATTTTGTATTTATGTATTACATCTCTTGTCCTTGTATTTTTGTTATTTCCAAGTCCTAACTTTAACCTTAAAAAAAGCGACTTACCGCGATATCCAAATCAACCCAACATTTTCCACTTTAAAAATTACTAACTACCAAAAAAAATGTTCTGAAGAATAACACTGTAAAATTTAGAATTTCCAAACAAAATTTTGAAACTTTCTTTAAATACAGATGGTTGATTACTACTATGAATTTGTAATCAAATTAGCTTCCCGCGTTCAGATGACGACAATTTTCGGGTCATCCGAGAGCATAGAGTACGGAAATTCCAAGCGAAGAAATATCTTCAACAACAAACGTTACTTTTACAAATTGCTGTCACATGCCCAGCCCACATGTAACTCTGTCCGCCTAGCTATGTTGAGGGTGATATTCCTCGCGCAGACATCGTGACACGGTCAGGTCATTTAGGGAAAGCGAGAGTGTGAATTGAAACACATGTGTGAGAGTGTGATGGGTGACACTGTATATTATAGATTATTTTAATGGCAAGTAGGAATTTACGTAAAGAGTTAGTGATAATACTTTTGCACTACGAACGATTTATTCAATAAACATTTGTAGCACTACAAATTCAGTCTCGGTAAGTCAGATACAAAATCTAATAACAAGTGTAATTCCGAAGTTACATGTTACACGAAGAGATTGTTTGTACAGCAGACAACGGATTTTCGATAGAACTGATGATGAAATAATGACTTAAAAACTGAACACAAGCACATCAATTTTTGTTCCCTTTTAGAATTAGTGGTGTGCAATTCCTAGTTTTAGGGAGAAGGAAATACGACGTGTGGAAAAAGACATAAAAAACGATTTCGCGTATTAAACATCCCAATCTCCCCAAGATACAGAGGGACCAGAATCTTCCATCAATACTATCGTGTTGTGGGGTAAGAAAATGTCATTAGGTTCGGTTGGGAATGTGTTAGGAGGTGGAGGTTCGATGAACATTGATTGTACTCGATTCCACACGTAGGACTCCTGCGGCCATACTTCTTCGTCCATTCTTTTCCGTGGCCTCGTCATCAATCTGTCAGTCACACAATTAAAGTAATTAGAAATGCGAACCGGTCAACATTGAAACGAAACACTCATCACCATATCTCAAAGTGACAATTTGTAAATAGGGCAGACATAGACAACTATGTAATTGACATTTCAAGTGAAATTTATGTGTCCGCAATGAAGAACCCTCGCACGGTAAACACGGTAAACACAGTAAATTCCATTCCATCCGAGTTTGTTATTTAATCCTGGATTTGCGGTATTCGTAAATGATGCGCGAGATGTTCCAGCACGATTGACTGTCGAGAGGGATCGCCGGGTAGAACACCAAGTGAACGGCCAACTCCCACCCTCCATCCCGTTGGCGCTCGTCAAGGTGTCGAAAACCTGGGAATGCAGATGCGCTTCACTTGGTTGCTCCCCAAACCCTCTACCCCTGACGATAGCGGCGGTCAAAGCCACCGGAAGCTCGGATATCGCGAAATTCTGTGCAGTGCGCGAAACTTTGGACAGAGTTCCGCTCAGGTTCGACACCTTGATCATGATCAACAGGAGGAATGGTTGGAGTTGGCCGTTCACTTGGCTGGCGTTCTACCAGCGGTCCCACTCGACGGTCAATAGCGCTGGAACATCTCGCCCATCATTCACGAATACCACAAAGCCAGGATTAAAGCTAAACCCTTTTATCAAAGACATTACCTCAGGGTAAGACCGTTATGACTAACAATATTAAGTGCCTGTTAGTCTCGGTTTGTGGAATCGATATGTGTCAAAACTGGTGTTTTTATTGTTCGAGGATTGGAAAAGTTTAATACAGAAAATTTTTCTTACTTGAAAATTTCCTCGACAATATCCTTGTGTGTTGGAGCCATATTTCGACCTCCCGGCTCTCGCAGAATTAAGTTCATGAAATACCGAATTTTGTTCATCTGGTGTTTAAAAAAATTAGAACGCTAATTAATTATTCCAAACAATTATGAACGCAGAACGTAATAATAAGTGCGGTCTTACAACAAAAATATCATCGTTATTAAATTCGGTGTCAAAAATAACTTCCACGTCATGATCCTGGTAAATCGCAATTGATTCTGTATAATTTGGATCTGTTCCTAAGCCGCACAATACACCCGTGTAACGAACTTGCTTTCTATCAACTCGGAGTTCCATTTTCGGGGCGAACAACATTGACATCAAAGCAATTAGACCTGGAATAGCAGGCATCATTGTTGTGTCTCTACAACACAAGAGTCAAATTAATTAGAATAAATTCTAAGGCTAGTCTACTATCAAACATTTCCTAGATGGAATGGTTCACGAGTTCTGGAATATTGAATGATACCAAAATACACAAGTCGGGGCAAATACATCTTTATCCAAAATCACTTAATAATACAAATTGAAACTAACCTTGCCACAACACGTCCACTTTTGTCCTGGATGGCAACGTGTGCAGCCACCAAAAGTCGTGACGTTGGGGCCGTCGGTTCATGGTCCAATACTACTGAATTGACACTTCCCGCATCAATCATGACTTGTTTGGAATTACTGCTGTGACACAGTGATTGAAATTCTAATTCAAGAGGACTCCAACATCCCTTTAACTCAACTCTAGCCTACAGAAATTCAAAAACAGTTGTAGCAAGTTTACTTACACACAGAGTATATATCAGAAGAGTTTGACGAATACCTTGGCATCTGGAGGCGGGTCAATAAAGGTGTGCTCGACCAATTCCGCTACCTGTTCTTTGTTGTGCGAATTAATTTGTTGAGTATCGTCACGCATTAAGTCGTACCTGAGTTTTTTTATAAAGATAATAAAGAAATTATACACAGAGTAGAAAAGTGCTACAAATGTCATGAATTCAAAGATCAGACAAAATGTTTGGTCCCGAAACTCGGGCCTTACCAACCTTTCACGAGCGCGGTGATTTAGCTGAAATGAAACGTAATTCTCTATTATAATCTTCATTACACGACAGCGTCAACATGCGACAAACAACTTCTAATTAAAAACTAACTTCAGAAATATAACTTTCCGGTGCAGAGTCAGCAAAGCCATCATGCAGAAGTCTATGGTTCACATTCATTGTTTTTCCTTGAAAATCTTCTCCAGTAACTTCGCCAATGATGACACTTTTCACTACAGCGTATATCTACAGCGACAAATGTTCTTTGTTCATAGTTCGGATATTAGCTAATTCAGTTACAGATAATATTGAATATTACGTCATGGATTTCTGAACTCACCAAGAATCGTACTAATGGACTCTTGTTGACGAAGTTACGAAAATTCCTAATAGCTTCACCGTGCCAGACGGAACCGTAGACAATGGCAGGTTTCAATAGACCCAGACGACTTTCCACAGCCTGCATAATCCAAAGAAACCAATCGACTTAATAATCAAGACGCATCCAATCCAAGTAACATAAAGTTAGAATTAATTTGTCACAAACTGGGAATTGCCAAAACTAAAAAAAAAATCTACACGGCTGTTCGCATTTAATGAATTGTCTCCATATTCTTAATTGTCCCTACCAAACAAGGCTTCACGTGAATCTCGGACTGCATGTGAATCGGACTAAATGGTTCGAGACATGACGCCTTGATCCAATCCGAGTTTCCATAATCAACAAAGTAAACCTGCAGAATGTTAAAAGATCGTATCAGAAACATTTTCATAAGCTTTACAACGTTACAACCAGTTATTCAAATTCACATAATTGTAACTTACAAGTGTTTCTCCACTTGTAAGATTGACAGATATAATCTTGGCTCTGTAATAAGTACTATTGCCAGATTCGTCACGGAACGGGGCTAAGCAAAAGGCGCCAGGACATATTTCTCGCTTCGGTAAGGGTAGTCGACAAAGATTCGCATTAATTACATTTACCATCCATTCTTGAAATTTTTTATGCTGCTCGTAAATTATCCAAAATTGAGTTGGGTTCTCTACCTGTGATAAAATAATTAAAACCAGGATGGGAGAAATATTAGAAAGACAGCACAGCAGGTCAGAGTCACAATTCACAAAGCATTCAATTCAATTCAATAGTTTATTCAGGTGACGATGATATATAACGTGATAACAAATCCCGTTGTCCCCATTAACAGATCACTGATGTTAAGCAATTCAATTTGAGGACAGTCTCTGACGGTTACATAACATGATTTTGTTCTCAAAATGTTTTGGTTTAGTATTTGCTTACGTGAGTCACTAAAACGTACACCGTCTTCACTCCAACACCAGGGAGATCAATTTGTGGAGGGCAGCGGGTAAAACGACGAGATGCAAGTCTATCTTCCGCCAAATGCAAATAGTCTAGTTCCTTCTCCTTCCTAAATCGAATCAAAGAAAGTGACGATCAGCAAAATCATCAAAATTGCGAAAATAAGTTGTTATATACCAAAGAACGTTAAACTCGATTGGTTTGTCCCGTAGTTGTCGCATTTTCACGGCTCGATAAACGCCTCTGTTGATTGGTCCAATTTTCTCACCCTTGTTGTCAAATACTACTAAAACTTTTGACCCTTCAAACTTAACGCTAGGAATGTCCAATCCATAACACAAACGATCCGCCACGTGTTTCGCATAACTTAAGTTGAAAAATCAATTCCGTTCATTGTAGTCAAATGAGAGTCATATTTAGATCAAATGATACAGTACTCACAGTTTTCCGTTATGACCGGTAGGGAAACCTTTAAAATATACGCTTGTGAACAAATCATAACCATTGACCTCACGAGAACGCTCTCTTTCGTAAGTTTTCATGTCTGGTCGATGACGATGAAAATAATTTGGATAAAAAGCGCCAGCAATCGCAATCTATCCCAATCAAAAATTAAATGCATACAACTTGACAATTACAAGAAAACAATACTGTAAACTTAACATTGTAATGATTCTTCATACTTTGATCATCAGAGATTGCTCCTTCGACAGAGATACCTCATCATCCAAAGTATCGCTACTCAGTGGACAGGGTACTATACCGGAGTTCTTTATTCGACTTTCCAACTCATCAACCAGTGATCGGATTTCTCTAAAGGGTGATAATTGTTTTAAAATTGAAATTTTGAAAAAGGTGTAACTGAACAAAAAATAGAAAAAAATGAACGCCGAATATGTAAGAACTAATTGTCTAACCGCATAATAGAAACCTGCACGAAAGCACCTTTTCCCCATATTCTTTCACTCCTCATAGCGTTTCTGCCTTCTGATGAGTCCGCAAATTTAGCCGACCAGTACTACCAAAAAAATTCACTCATTGCATTTCAATTCCTATTAGAACTAGACCAGATTGTACTCAGTATTTATTATAGAATTATATTACTCTGTAGACGTTGAGAATGGCGAAACAATCTGAGTGAGTTCTCTCCGACCAAGACAACTTTGAAAGATATGAGTCCAAGTGCTTCTGAAAAGGAGTACTGAAAGGACTTTTAACACTGAGCCCAGCAGCTAAGACCAATAAAGATAAATATTAATGAAAGTGACAAACTATGTCCGGATAAGAAAGATATACAGATACTCGAAAACATTACCAATAATAATGCATTCTTTCAGGACTCCGAATACATGGCCTAACATTATCAGACGCGCTTGCTGAAGACTAATTGGTAAAGCACTCATAACAGTTCCCATAAAAGTTAGGTCACCATCACAAGTGTCATACACCACTTTGTCGTCACGTGTCGTCATCAACGTAAGTGCACCTACCTACAAACATGAAGCAGTCATTAGTGACCGTTTAGAAAATCAATAAATGAATTTCGAAAGCATTACTTCTTTTAGATTTACAACTGCTCTTTCGATTCCAGAGAGCAACGGTGGGTCTATCGCCATTGCCAAAACATCTTTCGGAGTACCCATGTTAAGCTTTTTAACTCTCAAAACCACGCTCTCAAGACTTGACTTGAGCATTTCTGGTTCAGTGTGTTCCGCTAGTTCCTAAAAACGTCAAATGTTGAAGGCATTGATATATTATTTTATCGACGGTCTGATGATCATGAGGCACCTATAAGGAAACACACACATCTTTTCCTACATTCTAGTTAGTTTGAAGGCTAATTGCGAAATTTGACTAGTCATCGTAGTCAATCGTACAACTGACTAAATCCGACAAATGACTGCGACGTATACGTGCTATCCAAAACCGATAAGACTAGTTAGACTAGATCAAATCAGATATTATAACGTTCAGGTCTGTTGTATCTGAATAATATAACTGATCAGGGGCTTAGATTATTACGGACACTTTCTTCACTACACTACTTCTGAAGTAACCAACCGCGAAAAACTTTTTCGGAACTAAACGAAAGACTTGGCCATCACCAACACGCCCAGTTCTTCCCTTCCTCTGAATGCACTGACTGATTGAAGCCCATCCCATTCGTAAACAACTGAAATTAGTCCTTGAGTCCACATTCAACGATTTTGTCAAGCAGAAATCAATAACTGAAAAATATTTAGGAGGTTAACTGTGTCCCAACAAAATTAAAACACTTCAAATCATCGCGCTTACTGTAAATAATATCTGGAACCGTAATAGAACTCTCAGCAATATTAGTTGAGAGAATAATTTTACGACGTCCTTTCTCAACCGGCTCAAACACTCTGGATTGCTCCTCTGCCGTAATTGATGAATGCAAAGGCACGACTGTCCATTTGTAGTGATCGGGATCACCGCCATTCCTAATTAAGATTTATCAAATGAAATTGGACACAGGACAGGATACTGACGCTGAATCGAGGCATAACTTACTTGTCCATATGTCGTCGATTTTCTTCATTCAAAAATTTGAAGAGTGTCTCGATTTCTAATAATCCTGGCAGAAATACCAGCACGGACCCACGGGTTTCCTAAATAATAAAATTACAGTGCATTCAGCGTTCAACGATTTACAAATTAGCATAATAATCTCACCACTCTTAAATTTTTCATAGCGGCGGAGTTTCTGCGAGGATCGTGCTCACTGACTGAACTCGTTCTCTCCCTTTCATCAAAAGATACAATCGTCTGTACCGCAATTTCATAGACGTCTAACGTGATGCCTGGTTTCTCGTGCGTCAAGTTGCCGTAAATCTCGTCCAACTCGTCTTGAGATTTTAAACCCTGCAGAAAATAACATGTATCAGTAGATAGTTGGTCTATGTGCCCACCACCACTATTAACAGGTGGTCTATGTGCCCACCACCAGTACAGGGGGTCCTACCACCAACAGGGGG